>PVJO010012609.1:0-54951 GCA_004026905.1 Hystrix cristata | reverse complement strand
TTGTAGGACATGTTAAAGATTTCACTCTTTGGTATGAGGGCAATAGCAACAGACCAGCTTTTAAGCCAGCTAGAGAAATCTACTATATGGCTTCTTGACGATAATCTATTCGTTTCCTAATCAGTTAAACTCAGTGACCATTTATGCATATTTTCCAGCACGTGTCAGAGAAAAAAATCCTTCAAAATACTCATGTCTGTCTATATCAGTAATTGTAGCTGTATGAAATATGTTCATTTTCAAGCCATTGAATACTTAAGTCTGAAGTTGAGAAAACTTCTTAAATGCACATTAAAGCAATTTTCATTTTGTACTAGTCAGTGCCTATGGACACTAATTGGGATAAACATATAGAGTGAATTAAAGTCAGTTCGAAGATTCCTCAAGGTTCTGTTTAGCCTTAATATTCTTAAACTCTATTTATATGTTTTGAGATAAAGAAAGAAAATGTTCCTTTAGCTGTGTGGCATTTCATTATAGGCCAAGTTTTTTACTGAAGTGATCTTTGTATGAATTTAATTTTAGCAGAAACAGTGTTTTCTCTTACAATTCTACTGGATTTCATATTTCCCATTCCATGCTTGACACATCTGTGAATCCTTAGGAATGCTGGGGTGAATCAACATGGTATCCATCATGCAACTTTGAGAAGAGAGCTAATCTAAAATTTTCTGAGAACCATATGCCCACAGCACTCGAAAGCTATTTTTCAGAGGCCTAATATGAATTCAGTACTATTCTACAGCCCTAGTAAGATTGCACTTACTTCAGCTAAATCCAAGTGGAGTTTTAATAAATGACCAGGAGACATTTCCGAAAGATAATAATCAGTTAACTCATATACCAAAAGTTGCTACTGAACCCCCTCAGAAAGCGGAAAAATAAGCTATAATTTGACTCCATGTAATTCTGAGTCTCTAAAAGAATGACTTAAAAACTCTATATTGTCCATTTTTCTGCCTCCAGTGACACCAATGCTTTTTATAACTTGCTGTTTCATCCCAGCTTATATTCAAGTGGGACTAGAATCAGCATAAATAGATAACAGAGTTGAAAGGGTATCAATTCTTTTTCTTCCCTCTTGTATAATATGGAGCTACCCTTTAGCCTTTTCTCCAATCTGAGGAAAAATATGGATCCTAGTTATTTTAAGGGTTAGAAATCTAATGGACAAGAGGTAAATATATTCTGTAGCTTCTCTGACTGCGGATGACCTTATAATTTTATGGGTTGATGGCAAATGCTTAGAAGTGTAAAATCACATCTTTCTAGAATTTCTGTTCACATGATTCTTTAAGGAGAATGTTATCCATGTCGTATACCCAACTCCTTTGGTAAGATGTATCTTTCCCACCACCACCATAATGTCTGAATAGCTAAGTAACCCCAGAGAATAGTAACAAAATTAAAAACGAGAGAGGTCAGGGATATGGAGAGAAAGCTCACTCTGGACCAGACTGTTAGTCCTTCCTGGTAGATAATCTGGTTGGGGGGGAGCAGTTTCTATCACGAAATCATTCATTCATATGTGATTTCTTGTATACATTTGAGTCTACCATCTCACTTGCTTCTTACAATTTTAAGCCTTCCCCTCAACATTTAGACAAGCCCGAATCATGAAAGAAGCAGTCTCATGAGAACTTCAAATTCCTGAAAGCCTGAAGTTGATATTGAAATTTTCTTGGGGACATGGCCCCAGGCAGTGCAGGATAAATCCTCCCTGGAAGTACTTGATAGGAACTCAAAAATTAAACTTTTAAATTCCTTCATAAAATGCCTTGGTTATAGGAGAGAGAATCTGAACTTGAGGGCTCATAAGGCACCGTTGCTTAAGTAGAGCTTAAGGCAACCTGGTCACCAGGTGCTGTCCCTGGTGCTGACCGGGGCCTCGCAGAAGGGCTCCAGTAGCCAAATGGCATTGAAATAGCTCTCCTGAGGCAGTGTATCTGGGGCTTTTGTTCTTAATTCTCCTCTACATTTCAGCCGAAAGGGATAAAATGTCCAAAATGCTTCTTATTTCCTTATCTGCTACTTGGGATGAGATGGCAAGAACTGCTGGGTCTAACCAGGTATCTTTTCTCCCTATCCTTGTAGCCTCTCTATATGGCTAACTTTGGTTTCCTCCTAAAACAGCTTTGGTTCACTCTCAAAGTAGCTTCCTGTATGGCAGTTGGCTTCCCAAAGAGTGACTGGGTGACAGCAAGTAGAAACTTCCATACAATCTATAAAGTCTCAAAACATCCTTCTATCACATTATATTGGTCAAACCAGTCACCAATGCCAGCACAAATATAAGGGGAGGAGAATTAAAGTCAAGCTTACAGTGTGTAGAACAGCAAGAATTTGTGGTATTTTTTTTTTTTTTTTTTGTGGTGGGGATCAAACTCAGGGCCTCGTCCTTGCAAGGCAAGCACCCTAACCACTGAGCTAAATCCCCAGCCCCCTTTGTGGTATCTTTAACACATTATCTATTAAATACAAAGACATTCACAATGAGCATATACATACATTTAATTCTGTTTCTCTTGTGTACTTTGCAAAGGCACTCAATCTTTTTTTGTTCCTATTTTTCTCCAACTGTAAATTGCTAACAATGATTCCTTCCACTTTCTGCTTACCAGAAGTAATGAAAAATACAAAAGGTAAAAAATATGTCAGTATGCTAAGCTATTCAAACAAAAATATTTTACATAAAAATAACGGTTTCAGAGTTAATGTTTTTACCTTTGGATTAAGACAGAGCTAAATTTATCATGGATCTGCCACTTATCTTCACAAGGCTGTAGGCAAACTGCTTAGTAACATGGAACCTTAGCTTCCACCTTTGGAAACAAAATAAGAAAGGAGCATGACAAAGCTAACATTGATGTATATTGTATTTAGCATGATTAAGACAATTCCTATAACACAATAAATATTCATCTATTCTATTACGGTACATTTTTCCAATCAAACATGAACTAATGAAGGTAAAACCTCTGATGGAGATTGTAAGACCAACCTTAGATGTCCTGAAAATCTCAGTCTTTTGATACCTTAAAGATCACACTTTTGCAAAGGCAGTGTGTTAGAAGGATCTTTCTTTCCTTCTCTTTATTTTTCCAATCTGTATAAATGTACTTCTTACCAAAAGTCCTAGTATGGAGCCTCAATGTAATTAAAAGATTGATCTTCTGGAAACGATGAAAGCATGAAAAGGGGAGAGTGATTCTGCCTTTTCAAACATTGTCCTCTAGTTAATTTAACCTGAGCTGTTTGTGAACCATCTAGAATGTCTAGAATCAATACATTCAAGCTGAAATCAATGGACCAGAGAGAACAGGAGACAAGCTCCAACTGGCTCGTTCATTCAGATCAGTGAGAGTCTTGTGAAAGAAATACTTGGTAGAACATCCATTTCATATGCTCCAGATGGTAACAGTTTAAAACCACAAGGGAAATCTATAATGTTTTCCTTGTTCTCTAAAAGAAAAAAAAATTATATGTATTTATATATGTATATAAATATATATAAATTATTTTTATTGAAAAGTAAAAAAAAAATCTTGCCTCTGAGCAGCTTCTTCCTTCTTAGTCCAAAACATCTAAACAACTAAACAAACAAAGCTTGAATATCCTCTACTTCATTGATTTTCAAATTTTAGTCCTCTAAGGATCTTTGGGACATCATATTTTCATTACTGTCTTCTTGATCTCTTTATGTCATGTTCTTTAGTAATCCTTCTTGCACAGTTGATAGTGTACATTCCATTTCCCTCCGAGTCAATTTCTCTTACATTCTGTCAATCTCTAACAAGTGATACCTTTTCCTAGAACTATTTCAAGTCAACATTGAGAACCAAACATAAGCAAAGTGTGACATATGATATTAGCCATTATTTGTTTGTTTTATTCTAATATTATAAATTCTTGGCTTGTATTTGTTTAATTTTTCCCTTCTTAATGAAAATTGGCCCTAAATCCACAAAAAAAGGCTTATACAGTCGTTCTAATCTATGGATTGTTACTTCCAATACAAATGTCAGTAAGAGTTAGAAAGAGTAAAAACAGACTTCAAAAACTTTTCCCTTAATAATCAAGTGACCCTGTTAGTAGAAAATGTAGAAAGTTCCACTTCTGAAAAATCACTGAAGCCCCAAGTAACCTGTACAAACATCAAACAAAAAAACTTGATCTAAATATTTTATTTTTGCTAAATCTTCCAAATTGTGCGGAAATAAATAATGTTGTATTATAATACTTTCCAAAACAGTACAATTTTTGTTTCCGGAACATGTCTTATTTTGTTAATCATTGGACTGAATGTGAATTTCTTTATTGATCATCTTGTATTCAGGTATCTTTATGAAATAGCCATTTCTCATGGTCCTGTGGCTGTGAAATATTAAAAATAACTTAGCAGCTAAGTATTCACCAAAATAAGAAGTAAAAACCTAGGTCCAAATTCACAATTTTAAATTTGGTGAATAAAGTATGAACAATTCAAAAAATAAGAAGTTTCTCTTTTTTAAGGTAAACCTTCCAAACCTATTAATTTGTATGATTATTATAGAGCACATGTTATATATGCTTTAAAGGTATTTTGTGTATGAAAATTGTGATAGTTATTAGCTTTGCCAGATTACTTCCTGTAAGAATCATTTAAATAATATGCCTTTCTAATGCAGTTAAAGTTGCATTATTTCTATGAAACTTAGTTCACAAGTAATATTTAATATATATTGCATAGCTATTCTGATAGCTCATTTCTCAATAATACTTAACAGTTGTAGAACTCCTGTTTTAGCTTCACGTATTTGAAACAATTTATTTCATTTTTTATATTTGTACTCATAAAATCTTGTAAAGTTTCCAGGCAAATTACTGTCAGTCATTTTACAGTGAAGGAATTATCCCTTAGAAAGGTGAATTTGCCAAAGTCAGCCAGATGCTAAGAGAAGGAACCAGTGTCATGTCCTGGGTCCTCAACTTTCACACTCATAGTTCTTTACAAACTGTCAAAATAACTCAAATTTTAAAATTTCAGGGATCCCTCTTATTGATAATAACATCTTTGTAAGTTAATATGGAAGAGTTCCAAATCCTTTTGTAAATGGCTTTTCTCTTTTTATGATTTTGTTTTATTCTAGACTAGACCTGCTGTGACTATTGGACCCAATTCTTTAATTGGGCTAGGACTATTTGTGCTAGATGAAATACATAAATCCTTTTTAATTTTTCATAATATTTTCATATTTTATTTTCTATACCTTAAAAATATGCTTTTCAGTAATCTTTGTCTCTAAATATTGAACATAAAATTTGCAGTCTATAAAAATGTTACCTAATCTAGTAAAAAAATTTTTTTTGAAAAAAGGAAAGCATTCACAAAAAATAAAATAAAATCAATAAAATAAAATCAATTTTTCACATTTATATTTTTAAAATTTGAACTGTTGTAACTTATTCTTCTTATACTAGTAGTCTAGGTGTTTGTTTTTCCAGATGCCACAATGTCTATGCATTGTGCACTTCGAAGATACAAGTTCTAAGAATAATGGCCCATCACAAATTAAATATTTTGTGTGAATTAGGTTCTGGAGAGATAATGCAATTTTGAATGTATTAGAAATGAATACTAGCTAAACAAATCTTATGGTAAATCATTTGGCAAAATTGACAGCTATCTAGATTTTAAAATATTACCAGATTTCTTTAAAGTACTGTACCATAACAGCAATACAAATTAATAAGTTTGTGAATTTTATCGAGAGAGAGTATTCTTAGCTTTTTGATTGTGGTTCTTTGACATATATGTGATCTCTGGTCCGTGAATGCTCAGAGGTATGCTGGATATCTCTAAAAATCTCTCTCAGGGGTATAAGGTGTCAGAAATACTTTTCTCAGATTCCTATTTTTCTTCAAAATGGCTCAATATATTCTTACACATAGTACTTCAGTTGCCCTTCCAATTTTCCTGTGTGATGATGTAAAGGAGATAGGAAGATCTTCCTATCCTCTTTCAGTGTAAAGAAAATCATAGCAAAGGCTTTGAACAACACAGTATGACTTTTAAGGCATGTTAGAGAATAGTATTTATTTCATTCACTTTCTCTAGATTCAATAGTAATGTATAACTTTACATTGTGTTAATCTTTATAATTTAAAAAAAGCAAAATTTTTCTGCAATATCTTCCACATAACCTAGTAAAATTAACATGTGACTAATTATGGAAACCACCAGTTTGGAACCATGGCATTATTGGGCATTCCAGTCATTCTGGCTTATGAGTTTAGTGTTTTCCTCCCTTGTGAAGTGGCATTTCCAGGCTGTGAAAGAATTAGAGCTTCTTTATTCTATAACGTAATCAGCACCCTCTGTTTTTATTAATCAGTTAGTTCTTGATTGTGACGGTACTGAGAGAATGAAGACCCTTGAGTTATTTGGAGGTTTCAGATTGAAGCGTCCCTAAATTGCCTGTTAGTGGAAGTCACATTTATCTAAGGGCTAGTGTTCAATACATCCTTTGCTTTCTCAACCTTCTTGGGCTTGCCAGAGCCAATTCCTCTTTCCCAGCTGCAACCATATTCCCACCAAAACATTATTTCAAGGAGGCCATGATATTTTAATGCCTAAATCAACAACTTACTTCATCAAGTTATTATGGCCCAAGTTTGGGGGTTCACAATGTTTTCCTATCCCTCTCTGAGGTCCCTTCCTTTACATATAACATTTTCCACCTGGGGGTACAGACCCCACTGTGACACCATCCTAGAATACTAAGTTAAGCAACAGCATTTAGTAAACCTTTTTGACTATGGAAGCTTAAAGTAATTTTATAATACTTAAGTCTTGGCTTCTTTGTCCACTTTGCCAATTTGAATGATTGAAGTTCATTTTGTTTAACACAAGATATATGAATCACACTCATACTTTTTAACATGGTGCAATCTGTGATATTCAGACAAGAATAGGGAGAAAAATTCCTATGAGTTTCCAATCACTTTTTGAGAAACAAATTCTTTGCCTCAATAGCATTAATATAGCACTCCGTACTTCTAAAAAGATTACAAATACATTATGTCATTTGATCCTCATAAAAATCCTTGGAGATCAACTGGACACTTTAAAGACAAAAAAAAAAAAAGACTCAAAGCTCAAAGAGATTTTCTAACAAAGCTGGTTAGTTAGTGGTAAAATTAGATCTCCTGATGCTTTGTCTGTTCACTTTCTACAACACAAACAGCTCAGCTGAAAGAGTTGAAAGGGAAATTTTCTCAGGCTTGATTGTGTCATCTTAAAAAATTTACTCCTTTCTTACATTTTTAAGATTAAAAATTATCTCATTTTAGACAAATTAGGAAACCTTGAATATATCAATAGGACAAAGGAAAACTTTTCCACAAGAGCATTTGTATATACTTACATAGATGACATCATATTAAGACTGTAACTCAATTTCTTATAGTATTAATTTTCAATCATACTGAGAATATGTTCCTGTATTTTTGAATATTTTTCAGAAATTTTAAAAGATGCTATAACATCTATATATACACTATATCATGTTCACTGTTTTACTATTATCAACTATGGTTTTCTTAAGTCTCTACATCCTAAATAATAATCTAACAGTCTTGTAATAGTACCTATGTTGAAAAAAATCTAAAAATCATGAATGTTTTTATAATCCTTGTGACAAATTGCTGAAATTTTTCCTAAAACATTTATCAATTTAGTGTCCACCATTAAATTGGGGAGCTTCATTTGATATTTGGCCACCTGACTAACTTGTCTATTTGTTTTCATTTATATTCCTTTGATTACTGGTGCTTTTGTTTTCAGTTTTAGGAAGACATGTGTGATCGTTTTTTCTGCATAATATTTTAAGTATACTTTTATGTCTTTCCTAAATCTCTGATTTTACAGTATCTCAAATCACTCTTTCTTCCCCTTTGTGTCTTGAGCACAGTGGATTTTCAGCCTTATGCAGCTGAAAAATTTTCTCAAGAGAATTTCCTAGATCATAAATAGCCATGTATAGTCGATCTGTATCTTTGCAACAGTGAAGTGTTAAAGGCGTCTCCAATAATTGTGTCGCTATGTATTTGATCTTTTAATTTTGGCAGATTTTGTTTTATGAAGGTAGGTGCTCCAGTATTTGGTGCATAAATGTTTATCAAAGTTATATCTTCCTGTTGTATTGTTCCTTTAACTAGTATGTAATTACCTTCTTTGTCTCTTCTAATCCGTTTTAACTTGAAGTTTACCATGTCTGATATTAAAATTGCTACCCCTGCTTGTTTTCTAGGTCCTGGTGCATGAAATATTGTTTTCCATCCTTTAATTTTAAGTCTATTATATCTTTTTGGTTGAGATGTGTTTCTTGAATGCAACAGATTGTAAGGTTCTTTTTTTTGATCCATTCTGCCACTCTGTGTCTTTTGATTGGCGAGTTGAGCGTTAACATTGATAGATATTACTGAGATGAGTTGGTTATTTACTATCATTGTCTTCTTTGTCTGTTGGTTTACTGTTTTACTTTTTCTGATGTATTTTGTTGTTGGTTATCCCCTGACCTCACTGATTTCCTCAGTATTTTTAGATGTGTCTACTCTTACGTTTCTGTCTAGGATATTCTTGAGTATTTTCTCTAGAGCTGTTTTAGCTCTCATTTATCTTCTGAGCTGGTCTTTTTCATGGAGATATCTAACTTCTCTATCAATTTTAAAGGATAATTTTGCTGGATACATTAGCCTGGGTTGGAAGTTATTTGCTCGTAGAACTTGAAATACTTCGCTCCAAGCTCTTCTGGCCGTCAGGGTTTGTGCTGAGAGATCTGCTGTGATTCTAATTGGTTTACATTTATATGTGATTTTTTGTTTTTCTCTGACCAAGTTAAAAATTCTATTTTTTTTGCTGGCAATCTGTGAATTTGATAAGAATATGCCTTGGTGAAAATCTCCTTTCATCATAGTTATTTGGCATCCTATAAGATCACTTACTTGCATTTTAAGTTCTTTTTTTATATTTAGGAAGCTTTCTTTGAAAATTTCTGTAAGCATATTTGCAAATCCTTCTTTGTAATCTTCAAGATTGAGGAGGATACCAGGAAATAGAAAGATGTTCCTTGTTCCTGGTTAGGCAGAATCAATAGGTTAAAATGGCCATATTCCAAAACTGTTATACAGATTCAATACAGTTCCAATCAAAATACCAACAGCATATTTCACAGATATAGAAAAAACAATCCTAAAATTTATGTGGAACCAGAAGAAACCTCGAATAGCAAAAGCAATACTGAACAATAAGACCAAAGCAGGTGGCATAGCAATTCCAGACTTCAAGCTATACTACAAAGCAATAGTAATAAAAATGGCATAGTACTAGAACAAAGACAGACACATAGACCAATGGAACAGAACTGAGGGCACAGAAACTTCTCCAGGCATATTCAAATATATGATCTTTGACAAAGGATCCAAAAACATATGTTGGAGGAAAGATAGCCTATTCAGCAAATACTGTTGGGAAAACTGGTTGTCAGTTTGTAGAAGAATGAAATTGGA
Source organism: Hystrix cristata (assembly GCA_004026905.1). Classification (NCBI taxonomy): domain Eukaryota; kingdom Metazoa; phylum Chordata; class Mammalia; order Rodentia; family Hystricidae; genus Hystrix; species Hystrix cristata. The sequence continues at coordinate 45,402 of PVJO010012609.1, read as the reverse complement.
CCCATATCCTTCACCATATGCTAAATTAAAATCAAAATGGATCAAAGATCTAAACATCAAGATAGAAACATTAAACCTTCTGGAAGACAGAATAGGTAAAACACTTGAAGACATACGAGTAGGAAAGGACTTCCTAAACAGAACCTCAGTTGCTCAGGAAATAACAACAAGAATCAACAAATGGGACTACATTAGATTAAAGAGCTTCTGTACAGCAAAAGAGTCCATTAGGAGGGTGAAGAGAAAACCTATAGAATGGGGAAAAAATCTTTGCTAGCTACTCCTCAGACAGAAGACTAATATCTAGAATATACAGAGAACTCAAAAAAAATTAAACTACCTAAAATCAATGACCCACTCAAGAAATGGGCCAGAGAAATGAACAGATACTTCACGCTGGAAGAAATACAAATGGCCAACAAATACATGAAAAAATGCTCAAGACTATGGCCGTTAGAGAAATGCAAATTAAAACAACTCTAAGATTCCACCTTACCCCAGAAAGAATGGCAATCATTAGGAAATCAAACAATAACAAATGATGCTGGCATGGCTGTGGTGAAAAGGGAATCCTCCTACACTGTTGATGGGAATGCAAACTAGTACAACCATTATGGAAATCAGTATGGAGATTTCTCAAGAGTTTAAAAGTAGAAATCCCATATAACCCAGCCATTCCTCTACTAAGTATCTTCCCCAAAGAGCTAAAGACATCAGACTACAGAGATACTTGCACAACAATGTTTATAGCAGCACAATTGTGATAGCTAAATTCTGAAAGCAACCTGTATATGCACCAGTAGATAACTGGATAAATAAAATGTGGTATCTATACATAATGGAATACTATTCATCTATAAAGAATGACAAACTAGAGTCATTTGTAGGAAAATAGATGGACCTGGAAAATATAATATTGAGTGAAATAAACCAGTCTCGCAAGTTTGAATACCGTATGGTATCCCTCATTTGAGTGAGGCAAAATACAAACAAAAGAAAAGGGTAAACAATGGATACAAAAAGGCAAAGTGTTAGATATAAGCTAATAGGCAAAGGGTTCAAGGGAACAGAAGAGGGCAAATGGGGAGGGGAATAGGAATAATGATATCCTAAAAACAAGAACCTAATAACCCAAATTTAAATCAGTGACACGTACACTAGGTACTACAGTAACTTTGTGTAGTTGTGACTTAATATTGCATCTATGTGGTTGTTTACCTTGCTCACTGTCATAAGCAAAAGGCACAATTTATTGTGGCCTGTAAGCTTGTGTAATGGCCTGTAAGTCTGTGTAATTTTGGATAAATTTTAATAAAAATCTATTAAAAAAACACCCCAGCCATGTAATTTTTCAACATTCTCTTCTGCTCATAAGAAGAGAGTAACTTTCCACATTTCTCCCAGATGCACTAACACCAACCTTCAATGGACAAACTGCCAAAGCACTATAGTGATATGAAGTTGTGATACCTCAGTATGATAAAAAGCCTTACAAGTTAAAAGGATGACTTATTTCAATTCCATCTGTCTTCCTCACAATTTTAGGAGTTTTTACTGTTTCTCTTTAAGTCACCAATAAAAAGTAAAAATCAATTTATTTATCTAAATGCTATATTACTTTATTTCACTTGTTATGGAACAATATAAAAGAATTATATTTTATATATTATTGTGGAACATAACTTTAAAGTAACAATAAGCATCTATAGTCACCTATATTCGTCCATGAAGATTCACATATCCATAGTTCATTGATTTTCACTGTTGAATAGTATTCCAATGTATAAAAATGTTACCAATTTTTCTAAACATGTGATTGAGCCATTCCAATTCTTTGTCATTAACTATAATGCTGTAGGTATTTTTGTATTTTTCCTGATGGATAGTCACATTAATTTTCTGAGGTAAATAAGTAGAATTATTAGATTATGGCATATCATTCTTGGGAAGAGGCATAAAACCAATATAATAGTGGTCTTATTTATAGAAGGAGATGCTCACAAATATCTTGGTTACTGTATTTAAGGCAACATTACAGGAAGTCATTTTTTAAAAGACTCGATTTCAAAAAAGAGGAACAACAATGTATAACAAAGCCATCTTGTAACTTAAAGTAGTTTGTATTTCCTTTCAATTTTGTCCCAAAATTGTATTTCATGTCATCCGAGGTTAGTTGTACTGGATGAGTTCCGGACAGTCGCACTAAAACATCCCCAGGATGCCTTCTTGGCATGGTGGCAGAGTAAACAGCCCAGGAGAGACATGCTTTGCCGTCACCAGTCTGTGCGCTTTTTGAAGTGGGAAGAGCTCTGTGGATTCTTCACTGATTATAAATATTTATTGAATATACTCATGGTGTAGGAACTTTGTTTTAGGAAACAATAACAAAAAGGGAAAACTAAGCCTGGAAATGCAAGCAGACCCACAAGCTGAGGGAAGAGCCTGGTGTTGGAAGAGGAGATGAAGAACAGGTATGAAGGAGCAAGGTCTGAGGACAGGTGAGAGATCTGGGATGACACCTGCAGAATGGTCACCGACAGCCAAAGACCTAGAGCAACTTTGGACTCAAACAGGACAGACGAGGAAATGGAAGCACGTCTGGAATATAATGTGGAAACAGGTCTCCCAAGTGTAATGAGAGAGAGAAAGCTTTATTCGCAAAAGTGTCTCTCAGGGAAATTTACTTGGAGGGAAAGCAATGGCAAGTGTTCTTGGGAAATGAGCTCACTGAAGTCCAAGGTTTCAGAGAAAGAAGTAAATCCAATACCCTTTGAGACCATAGAGAAAAAATATTTTTCTCCCGAGGAGAGAAAATAAAAATAGGATGAAGAGACAGGAGTAGGGAAGGAGAAACAATATGCGGGGCTTGGTTAAAATTATTTCCATGCCAACTTGTATGAACCATCCCTAAAGACATTATCTTTGTGAAGTATATGTATAAATCAATACTCAAAAATTCTGTAGTGTGGTGAATTTCAAATGTGTGGGTCTAGGTTTTGGTGAAGACATTGTGCAAAGATGTGGGAGATAAAAATGGAGACAACTAAGGGGAAATTAGTACTATGCATCTTTCAACCACCATAAAAATAACTTTGGGCCTATTACCAGTTATGGAACTGATAGCAAATAAATTCACTCAGCTCTACAAGGAGGTGGGAGTCCTTTTGTTTTTTTAACAGTTGGTTTACACAGGGAAGCTGTGAGAAAAATCCAGTACTTTCCTGGAAAACTGAAGAACCAACCTAAGTACAGAAACTTTGGTGAGACTGACCATCAGGCAGTCCAAATCTAAAATTTCTCATGTATTTCCTGCTTGGACACAAAATTACTCCAGGGTCAGTAGATAGTTTGAGCCCCAAATGACAAAGGGGGTGGTTTGATATGTTAACACTAAAAGAATTCAGGCAAGCAGTCAAATTAACAGGACAGGTGAGTCGAAATAAATATTGGCCCTAATGCCGAAAACTGCCCATAAAGATATTTATATTGAAACAAAACTGAAGTTAATGACAGTATGTACATATATAAGATGTACATCACTTTCAAAGTTACCCTCATAGGGTTTTTAAAGTAGTTTTTCTTTTGTTAAGTTTGTTTTATACCAAAGACTATACATATAACCTCAGTAAAAACATAGAAGAGAAATTCTGAAGGAGCGAACAATGGGAAAACAGAAGACAATGCAAAACAAACTCTGAAATGTAGAAAGTGAAAAAGAAAAAGAAAAAAACAAGAAAAGACAGGAAAGTAAGAGAAGAGGCAATGAGACTGCAATACCCAACATATCCAGTCTGAAGCTGAGTCTTCTCAGCGTCAGTTTTGCTACCTTTCCATATCCTTGCGTGCTTCCGGTAGAGTGTTACAGATGACCTTTAGTATGGTTAAGTCGAAAAATAGGGGAGCAATGAAAGGTAAGACCCCACCTAACAAATCGTATTTACTCTATCCGAAGATATTTTTAATCACCAGATGCTTTCTCCATGTCATAAAAAGACACTAATTTAAAGTCCTTCTCTTTGTAATCTGTGCACCCTTTGTCATCACTAATCAGTTGCTTCTCTGCAAGAATACAGTTCTCTCCTTTCCTGTATTCCCTGTGTCCTTGTTGTCTTGCCTTGTGTCCTGACCACAGAATGTGTGGATGCTCCTCCTTGGTCTAGCCCTGGACTTACTATATCTGTACTATTACTGCCTAGTGAGAACAGGAGAGTTTTAGGTTAAAAATACAGTCTGGTTCCAGCCTACCTGGATTTGAATGCTACTTCTATAGCATTCTCACAAATTATGACTTTGGGAAAGCACGACTCTCTCTAGGCCTCATTTTCCCAAAATATAAACTGGTAGTGAGTATAATAATACCTTTCTCCCAAGGCTGTTGTGAATGCAAATGATTTAAAGTATAACAAGTGTTTAGAACTAAACCTGGCACACAGTGCTATTAACACTTTAGAAATATTGTGAGCATCCTTAGATAAAAAAGATGATAGCCACTCTTGTGTCTTCAAATCTTCTCATCGTGAAGATAATGGTTGATGTTTTCTCCTCCAATTTTTCATCTATAATCCCCCCGGTGCTTGATAAATTCCTGTTGGATACCACCATGTGGTCATTCTGCAAGCACATTCACTAACCATGCCCACCTCTGATAGCTTCTGACTTTTTCTCATATCATTTCTCTTAATCAGTTCTCTATGTTTTAAAGGATCCCAAAACATATCCATTGACCCAATCCCAAAATTTCCTGATTACCCTAAATTGCTTCTTCTTCAACTTCCACATCCCATTGCTCTGATTTCTGCCTGTCCTTTCAGACTTGCCCTATGCACATCCATTTTTGTTAATTCCTCTTCCCTGCCTGAATTCAGACATTCCTGTTTAGGTGAATTACTGCTATAGCTTGGAAACTGGTCTTCCTCACTCTGTCTTTTAGTCTCTTCAACCCATTTTCTAAATGAGCGGCAAGATATCATGTTAAAGCCTGATCTGTGCTGATCACTCCTTACTCAAATTATGTTAAAAGCTTACCACTATCTAAAAATACTTCAAAATTTGTTAGTTTGATTTTTATATGGGTTTTTTTTCCTTTTCATAAAATTATGCATATATAAATGTGGTCTCCACATTGTCTTCCATGACAGTCACATGATTCTTTGAGGCAGTCATGCCTGCACCTTAGAGCTCCCCACCTATTCCTGGTTTTCTCACCATCATGCTACTGCTGACTAGTGGATATTTCTTCTTTATCTCAGTTTATCAAAATGTCCCCCAATATTTTAGATCAATGCCAAATTCCTTTTCTGCCCATTCTGATTCTCTCTCCTTCTACATTAGATTCAGCCTTTCTTTGTGCTCTCCAACTGTAGCACTTGTTTAGTATTGATAAAATTTGCTCCAATGTACACGTCAGCACCAACTGTATACTTTAAACAGGGGTAGATACCTCTGGGAGTTTATTTATATTATTCACAATATTCCTATTGTGTATGTAAGTATAATTTTTCCATTCATATGTAAAACATTTTTGAAGATGAAAAGTTAAGCAAGTAGCCCAAATATATTCCCAGTAATACTCAAAAACAAGGGAAACATTAAATATGTGTGCCTTTTAAATTTACATTCATTTTATTATCATTAATTCCAGTGTTCTTTAAAGAATCACCTACACTGAAATCCTCACTAAAATGTAAATTCCTAGTCACAGGCTACTGAAAAAGGAATCAGACACCCACATTTTTAATAATTTCCCCAGGTGTTCTCATGTGCTATGAATTTGCAATGTAGTGCCATAGTTCATAGAACTTCTCCTTTATGACTTTTATTATTGTATGTGTTAAGTTCAGTGGTGGACCAGTTTCTCCAGGGCAAGAATCATGTCATATTACTGTGTGTATCTGCCATAGTTCACAGCACAGTGGCTTATACATAATATATACTCGATAAATTTTGGTTGAATTATTGTCAATTCCTGTGTTTCATCAAAGCAGAAATTATTAGGAACCCATTAACAGGCAGCAATATATTTTCCTTATGCGACAAGGTGTGGCAAATATATTTGAAGATTTGACTTAACATATACACTTAAACATAGACATAAGCATATTAATTGTAGAATATTTGGAAGAATACAGAAAGACAAGAATGAAAAAGTTTATGAAAAGACCATCTCTTTGGTCATATGTAGGTACTTTTTAAAGAATTTCTTCTATACGTATGTCATATTTACATATATAAAAAATAACATACACATATAAATACGAAAACATATACAGACAAATTTACACATATAATGCCTGTTTATATAAATGGAAAATAACAAGGTTTTTGTCAGTTTTTGTAGTGGAACTATGTGCCACCGCAATTAGTTGAGCGCAACAGTCTGTATGATTGTATACTGACCTTTGATTTGCAAGTCATTTCCAGGTTGTAACAAGGCTTTCAAAGTAAAATGAGGACTCTGCCCTCTTTCAAGAAGAACCACAGAGGGTATTCTTATCATATTCGTATCATTTTGAGTTTCTTCATTTAGTGATGATAGGATGTTCTGCAAAAACTATTAGATGAGACTCTCTCTTGTACACAAAATGCAATATACTGCCAGAGGTAACAGAATAAATCCCCTGCCAAGGGTGACAGGATAAATCCCTCTGAGGGTTCTCTGAAGAGAAACAAAGTGCCCTCCATCACTGAGAGTTTTTGTTTCCAGCTGCTAACAACAATGATGATTCTGAGAGAATAAGTAATATGGTTCACTTGTGAATCTTTCACTTAAGAACTGATTTTTTTTCTGATTCTTTATAAGAAGAACTTAGCTTTTAAAAACAGTTTAACCGCCTGATAATGATGAAAAAGATACATTATACTAGTAAGTATGAATGGAGTTTTAAAGTAAAAGATAGTAGATTCAATGAGTCATTGCCTTCTCCTTCTCTCCAAATTCCACTATAAGGACAGCAGGAAGATTAAGGCACAGAACCAAAAAAACAAAAATAACAGGAAAAGAAATGGCAGCAAAAGCTTTTTGGAAATAGTAGAGCAGAAAGATGAATGACAATTCACTTAGCAGATGCAAATGGCCAAGTCTCAGCTGGCATTGGGAAAAATTAAAATGCAGCACAATTTGTGTTGAAGGTCCCCAAATGTTCACTTCAAGTATTTTGGGGAGTAAGAAAAAGGTAGAGTCGAAAACAAATGCACTGGTTAAGGTCTAAGAAGATGGAGTGCTCTGAATTTCTTCCATCTGCCCACACAGCAGGAAATGGCTCCTTGCCTATATCCACAAAAGACTAGAAAAAATATGCTATCAAAGATGTAATACAAGATGAACCCCTACCTCACACCATATACAGAAATGAATTAAGAATGAATAAAAATCTACAAAAGCTAAAGCCACACATCTCTTAGATGAAGAAAGAAGGGCACATATTCATAATCTTGAAATTGGCAATGGATTTTAGATTGACACCAAAAGCATGAGTAATGACAGGAGAAGAAGAATTGGACTTAGTCAAAATTAAAAATGTGTATGCATCAAAAGACTTTATTTTAAAAAATGAAAAGACAACCTACATGTATCATTTAGGGTGGTCTAGAGGAACAGAAGGAATTATATATGTATATATCTCAAGGTGATTTACTCTCAATTTACAGGATCAGAGGCAGGATAGTCTACAATGGCTCTCTGAGCACTGGAGAGCTGGAGGATCCAGTAGCTGCTCAATGCAGGAAGCTGGAGGGTGGAGAAGAAGAGAGATCAAGGATACAAGATTAGTTCAAGACTGAAGGCCTAGAAGTTGCCTGGAGGGACACTGGTACAAATCTGCATTGAAAGGCAGAAGAAGCTGGAATCTGATGTCCATGGGTGATGGCAGCAAAAGATGCATGCACTCAAGCCACATGGAGCTCTTTGAATGCATGCTGATTTACGTCTTTGCCTTTTATCCCATCCAGGCTGCAAGCAGCTACCTGGACAGGAAGACACCCAGCACAACTGCACTTTCCCGTACCATTTGGAACACTGGGAGATTTAGTTATAGAAAATTTACATATAAAATATTGTAGTTTCCAGTTCTCTTTCCCAGTTTGGGTCCAGAATTCTGAAAACAGTGTTTTTAATTCCAAGCCAGAGCATGAAAGACATTCCTGTGAGAAATCTAAATAGCCCTAGAATAAAACCCATGAAATATGTAGGATGCCCCAGGCAATATCGTGCAGCCAGATCATCCGGCAGCACAGTGCTCAGGTGACCAGCTATCAGGCAAGTAACTTATAAAGTTTTTTAGGGCCTTAATCCTTTTTATATATGTGTGGTCTTGGGGATTAAACCCCAGGGCCTTCCCACTGAGCTACATCCATATCCCTTAACTTAGTTTGAAGCAGGAACTCACTAAGTTTCTTGGGTGGGCAAAACTTGTCCTCCTGCCTCATCCCAGAGATCTGGGATGACAGGCATACACCTACCCAGCTGGCCTTACTCTTTACAGTACTATGAGCCAATAAGCAGCCAAATATTTGTCAAGCAAAAGCCAAAAGCCAAAACATTTGTCAAGCAAAAGAGGAACCAAAATAGAAATAAAGAAAAAGCAATTTAAAGAAATAGGACCATGAGGGTAGATGAGAAGCTATCATTAATATCTCCTGAAAGATAAGAAATCGCATCACACCAGTGAAAAAAAGAGCAAATAGTGGCATGGACGAGCTTTGGGGAAAAAAAAATGCATGACAATTTAAATGTATTTCCCAAAAGAAGCTCTATAAAATACAATTATGAAAAATTCCAAAGAAATGGTTTGGCGTTTTTAAAAATTAGAACATAAAATAGAAATGATAAATAGTCTGAAAGCTAGTTATCATACAAATAGAGAAATGAGAAAAGGGAAGAAACAAATAATCAAATACCCAATTCAAGAAAAAATGAAATCTGTGATCTTCCATTTCCAGATTGGTAGAACCTACCAGCAATGTACACGTATTAAGAGAATAGATGTACGTTCTTTAAAGATCTGGCTCAATTTTGCTAAGTCATATGTGTCAGGGTTCTGTCTGTTTCTTCAAGACTTGTGCTCTTGAGTTGAATTTTGTAGATCAGTCAGGTTACAAAGCTCTACCAGAGTTGCAGAAATCTCTCTAGGAAGCGACTTTCTCCCTGTGACATGCCCTTGGTTTTGAGTGTGTGTCAACATCCCACTCAACCTATTCAAGGTTCTAGTTTTAAACCCAAGCACTACACTGAGAGAACAACTACTAATGATATGAATAGCCAACTAGCCATATATCAATGTATAATCTAAAACTTGTTTTAAAACTTCTCTACTGTTACACTAACCCAGGAAGAAAAAGGCATAATAATAATGTAGGATAGGCTAGGACAGAGAAGGAGAAAATTAAGGAAAAAAAAAAAAGGAAAGAGAAAAACAATAATAGATTTCAATGATGATGTAGGCCACAAAGGGAGGAAAAGGAAGAGGATGTTTAAGCAGTTATATAAGAAGAAGGAATGAAAAGAAAAAGGAAGGAAATATAAAATGAAAGTTGAGATACATAAGGAGATTGGATCCAGTTAATAAACCAGCAGAAACAAAAGACACACAAAGCAACCCTTGGTAAGGGAGAAGCTGATGAAATGAGATAAAACACTATGCAAACAAAAGCAATAATAACATTTATACACAGTTACGTATACACATACATTGCCATGTACACTCTAAAAAAGAAATGAAGAAAATATTTCAATGATTGTATACAACAAAAAACGGGGAGGGAGGGGAGATTTGAGAAGGTGTGAGAAGGGGAGGTAAAGAAATGAGGTACAGGTGGAGACTATAAAGGGGAAGTGAGAGAATATATAAAAACATTACAACTAATGCACTAACATGAACAAATATCACAAACACTGTGAAACAACCTTTTGTCTGAGAGAACCTAATGCGATCTGTTAAGTTACTGCAAAAGCAAAAGCAATAAGTAGTACTTGTAAGCAATTACAAACACGCATATGCCCACTGGCACTTATAAAAAGAAACACCACGTATTCCTCTTTTCGGTGATATTTATATCGAAGCCCAGCCTTTTGCTAGTTCCTGTAGGGATGCTGCAAGACTCACACCCCACTCTTTCCCCCACCACAAATCCTAAGTGGCTGAACTGGTTGCCTGTCACTATATTCAAATCGCTACTGTTTGAATATTCAAACGCCTGCCACATTCTTCCAAGCCCAGATTCTGGTCTCCCGTTAGCAGTGGGTAGGGTCTTTTCTGATCTCATAATTTTTGGTTTTACTGTGTCACGGACCCCTTTTTTCTGAGTCAACTTTTCTTTGTTATTTTTGACACGTCATAATAGTGCAAATTTTCTTTGATATGGATGATTATATATGGAAATAATTATAAATATGTGTTCATAAATGTTTACATAATAAAGAGGGATAACAGTAATTGGCTTTTGCAGTGTTGGAGGCAAAGTCCCCTAGTCTGCTGCCTTCAAGCTGGAGAAACAGGAAAGCCAGTAGTGTACTCAGTGTGGAATCCAAAGTCTATGTCTGCCTGACAGCCAGGAGTGTGATGTTAAAGAGCAGGAAAAGGTAGAAGCCCCGTTTTAAAGACAGAGAATGAATTTGTCTTTCCTTTACCTTTCTGTTCTGTTTGGGCCCTCAACAGATTAGATGATTCCTTCCTATATATAGGGAAGAGTGATCTCCTTTACGCTAATCTCTTCCAGAAACACCCATACAGACATGGCCAGACATAATGTTTCATCCGATATTTGAGCATTCTTTGGCCCAGTCACGTTGATACATTCCATGTATACTACATAGATTAATATGTGCAAATGTATCATATATATGAGATAGATGTATATATATGAGATGGATGTGTGTGTATACACATGATATATACATGTAATATGTATCATTGTTCTGTGAGCTGAGAGCGCCTAGAAGTGATGACGCCTAAGAGGAATGAACAAACCTACTGCCTAGATCTTGGTTTCTAATACCACTCTCCAATAAAAGGAACCAAGACGCATTGGAGAGTGACTAATTCCAACACTGAGATACACGGGATGGTCCTGGAGCATCTGTAGTGGCAAAAACAAACCAATAAAAAAACAAAAACCCCCCAGAAACTAGGTGGCTCAAACAGCAAAAAAAAAAAAAAAAGAGAGAAAAGTTAAACAGAACAATGATAGGAATGTATCTAGGGGACAAAGGAAAAGGAAGCAATCGAAAGAACTCCCAATAACCAAAACAATTTGAGGGAAAAAAAAATGGCACAATTGGATCTTAACCCAAGTAAAACAAAACAAAACAAAAACATATATATATATATATATATATATATATATATATATATATATATATATATATCATCCATAAAAATAGAAAAACATGCTTGAAATGATTGAATAGATTCTTGACTAATATCATTATTCACATCAGGAGTTTTTTAATACGTCCATTCTGACTGCAATCCATTTTTCTCTATCATTGATTTGTTTCAATAAACCTTTTGTTTGCCGAGAACACTTCTGAAACTAACTCAAATCTATCTTTGCTTGAAATCCACTATTCTTTCACGGGTTAGGTTTTAGAAGTAAATTTCCATCAGTTCTGCTGCTTCCCTTTGTGAGAAAGTTGCTTTTACTTGGACTGCATATTCTGCCCCCGAGAAATATGCTTTGTGAAAAATCAAAATTTTGTCCTTCTTATGTTTTTAGTATAAGTTCAGTTAAGTAGTTGGCAAAGACTATTGGTCCTTGTTAGGGATTTTGTTTTTCTCTTTTGTTTTGTTTAGAATGTGCTAAAAGCCACAAAGGTCACAGGCACCAACACCTTCTCTTTCTTGCAGCATTCAGATAGACAGGCAAACGGGATTGAGAAGGAAATAGATTTGAGGTGAAAAATGAAACTATTCTGATATAAAAATTATGGAACTTGGGGGGAAAAGAAGAAATAATAGAACTAATACTGGGTGTCAAATTAATATATTCCCATTTGCTCTCCAGAATAAATACCCTACCCCCCCTGCTGATAAGGAAACCACATGCAGACGTGAGGCATGTGGCCCAGAAAACAGCAGACTCAAACTCCCTACATCAGCTGAACATCAATGTTCTCCCTTAATAGTATCCTCTGTTCTTGGTCACTCAATCCAATTTTCCATCTACTACTACTAATCATGAAATAATAATGATAGCCATAACGAGTAACACAAGTAGGTCCATTTTCACATGGCATCTCATGATGAGCAGGCTATTTTCAGTTATGCTTTGGAGAATTTTATGCCCACGCCTCGTCCTGTGTAACAGCTGTATCCTCGTTCATATTATGAATGTCTCACACTTTATTTTCTCTTTCTCTTGTCATTTAGCTTCTTCCCAATTTTTTCTCTAGTCTCACAATTATTACAATAAACATACTCATGCAATATCCTCTATTTTACCCTTGGGTATAAGTACCTTTAGGACAGATTTCTACAAATGACACTGTTGGTGTAAAGATCTTTTTAATTTCCAGAGATACTGTCACGTTGCCCTCAAAAGAAATTTTCCTAATTTATACCAACACCACGAGTATAAAAAAGGGTCAATTTCCTGAGTATCACAAATCATTTAACAGTTCTATCAACATTTTATGTTTCAGTCCATTTTATGAATGAATACATCTCTTGTTCATTTTTATTTTTAGATAACTAGAAAGGTTGAACATTGCCTCTGCTGCTTAATGATCATTTTTGTTTTTTCTGTAAACTGCATCTATACTGTACCTGTATGTTCTTTCTTCCCTTCTACACTAGAGGTAGACAATCGGTGCTGTGACAGAATTTCACCTGCTGCCTTACATTAGATGTTATCTCTTCACACACTAGGGACCTACTGGAAGTCTTATTTATCTCTCCTGAGAGCTCTCTCTCTCTCTCTCTCTCACACTCTCTCTTTCTCATGGTATAACTTTACCTACTAACACAGTATCCTTCTTTCCTTTCAGCAAAACTTCTAAATACCTCGTTCTCTGTTTCCATTTCTTCTCCTTCAGTTTTCTCTTAAATCTATACCCATCAGAGGTTTTTTTCCTGACCATCCGTCAAACAGCACTGGGCAAAGCCATCCACCATCTCCATGCCGCTAAACACAAAGTCCACTTCTCATTCCTCTCTTCCTGTACTTGTCTGCATCATTCAACACACTTGCTCCCTCCCTCCCTCCTGGAGTTCTCTGATCACTTGATGTCCGGAAGGTCACTCTCTGGTTTATTCTAAGGTGTCACTCATTTGGCATCACCATCTAAGGTGGCAGACTCCACCTTAGTCTCCATCACCAAGGCTCCACCTCTAGACGGCACCAGGCTACTTCTTGAACCACTTGTTTCCCTCATTCCTCCTCAAGGCTTCCCCATCTCCCCATCCAACCCACAGTCTTGCTGTTATTTTATGATTTCTCTCATGTTTAAGGTCATATCCATCAGCACTTCACACGAGAGCTCCCTTAAGACTATGTCCAGATCTCAGCATCTACCTTCTTTTCCACCTCCGAACCTATCATTCAGCTACCATATTTCTTGCCTGGATTCTTGCAGTAGTTTCTTCTCTGGTCTCATTCCCGCCAGGCTTGTTTCCCTACAGTTATCTTTTGTAATGAAATTAGAGGACACTTTTCAAAATGTAAGCCGACCCATGCAACTCTTTTGTTCAGTCTCCAGGTGATTCTCCTATCACTCAGAATAAAAGCCCGTGGCCCGCAAGGATCTGCAAATCACATGATCTTGCTCTCTATTGCTCTGTGCCTTGTTGGAGCTACTGCAACCATCCCAGCTTCCTAGAAGACTCCCATGGAAGCCCAGCACACTCCTCCCTTGTGGTTTTTGTCCATCACTTTCTCACCTCTTTCAGGTATTATCTTAAATGTCATCTCCTCAGGGATGCCACCACTGATCAACCTGTTTCTTTTCAAAAGTAATGTGCTATTGTTTCATTGAAGCGATTCACACTATTAATGAGAGTTCAAACAATGCTTAGATTTGTAAAGAAGGAAAATATTAACCCAAACCCTGCATTCTCTAAAAAATTAAGCAATAAGGTTTCAATCTTTACAAATAAAGATATGCGTTTAGAGCAATTAGAATGCTGATGATTATTATATTTTATTTAATTTTAGGCAAATAGTGGAGTGAAACTGAAAAATTGTTAAACGTGTGTTTGATAGTCTTTTGCCATGAAAGCTAGTATTTTTCAAAATCTAGAAGGTTAATAAGAGAGATTATGAAAAGCTTTTAAAAGATGAAATCTCTTTTGACACATTTTAAACTTAGATCTTTCAGTGGATACATTGATATGATGATAAAATTAGCACCATTATTTTCCTGTACCTTTCTAATTTTTATGAGTTGTATTACTGATTATTTGTATTATCAGAGTGCTTAAATTTAAAGTGTATAGCCATAGTTCCCATAACCATTTAGTTGTTTTTTTTTTTTTTTTCGGTGGTGCTGGGGATCGAACTCAGGCCCTTGTGCTTACAAGGCAAGCACTCTAATCACTGAGCTAAATCCCCAGCCCCAACCATTTAGTTTTAATTCAAGGTTTCAATAGATCCAATGCTTACCGTGAGCTTTACTCCATTTCTGATTTTTAAATTTCTACTCATTACTGGATTGGATTTTCTCTTAATTTTTTTAAGAACAGGCCACGGGTGCTGGATTTCTTGAGTTCTTTTGCATTTGAAGATGTTTCTATGCTGACTCCGTAATTGAATTACGTATTTAATGAGTATGTTCTTTTATTGAAGTAGACTTTATTTTCCATACACTGAGTAGATGTTTTTCCATGGTACTCTGCCACTGAATCTTGTGGTGAATTCAACTGAAATCAACTTAATCCTTCCTTGCTTGGTTTTATTTATGCTTCTACCTAGAAGACTGATTAATTCATAATAACTAGAATATACATCAATGTCAATTATTTTTTATTTTTCTTATATTAGACTTCATATTTTCCATGTTAAATCTCAATTTTTTCATTATAGGAAAACCCTACATTGTATTACTGGTTTTTACTACTTATTAGATTTTTCTATCCCAGAGACATGAGTTATTCTCACATCAGATTTTACTAGCTATCTTATCTGTTGTATACTCTCCAGATTTGTTTGTTGGTTATTTTTCTTAGAACCTTTGTGATTGCCTGAAATCTTTTATATATGCTATTAATGCTATGTCAGTTCTGTCTGCTCTGTTAGTTGCTTCTAATGTACTTATTAGTTTGAATTTTTTATTTTCTTTCTTAGTTCTGCAGTTCCATTTGTAATTCCATTCTGAAGTGAGTTTCTCAGTTTAGCAAATTAACATTTTGCCAACTTCTTCAACATGGTCGAATACTTACAGAGTGACCCATTAGATGTCTTAGGTGTGTTCACACTATACTCTTTTTCTGTATTGCTTTTACTATATTGTTTGCTACCTTCTCATTCAGAGAGTGCCACTGCCTCCCAGGACTCACTCTGCTTCTCTCCCTGAGTGATAGAAGACTCATTTCAAGTACATGGCTACTTGGATTAATGCTTTCTTTTCCAGCCTCCTTTGGAGGTTATGTTCTGATCATCTAGTGATTAGAAGTGTCTTCCACTGACATAAAGTAGGCTTCAGAGGTTTTCTCCTACCCTTTTCCTGTCACTTGAAATATGGATATAAGGCTGGAAATTGCATGGTCATTTGGGGTCTGCGACTATATGCGGAAACTTGGATCTCTCATTATTCTTGTAGCAGCCCTAAAAAAATTGGGATATCTATCTGCAGACTCTTGCTATGAAAGAGAATAATTATTTAAAATTTTGCTTAAGCCACTTTTACTTTAGAGCTTGTTTTGGTTGCAGCTGAAACTAGCCCTGATAGTCTTCCTCTATTTTTTCCTACTACTCTCCTTATTTTTTTCTCCCTCTGTCCTTCCCAGGTCACATCTCTAACTTCATGCCAGCAGTCTTCACTTTGTGCCCGGCAGTTATGTTCAGGCTGTGGACGATGATGTTCTGTGGGAGCTGGCTCTGTTATTCTTTGATTCTTCCCTCTGAGGTAAAGGGCAGAGCAAGGTCTTGTGTTCTGTTCATTCCTCTGTAGGAGGTGAGACATCTGAGGCCTTCTGGAGTTGCAAAGAGAGTTGTGACATCAAATGCTGATTCAAACATCTCTAGCAGTAAATTATTCATCCGTACTGTATCTCAGTTTCTCTGTACCACAAAAAACAAAAACAAACAAAAAACAACAAAACAAAACAAAAACAACACCAGCTTCACAGTGTGTAAGGACTAAATGAG
The DNA here is from genome assembly GCA_004026905.1 of Hystrix cristata. NCBI lineage: Eukaryota > Metazoa > Chordata > Mammalia > Rodentia > Hystricidae > Hystrix > Hystrix cristata. The sequence goes on along the minus strand of PVJO010012609.1, from coordinate 29,103 downwards.
ATCGTACAAATAAAGGGTTTAGGATTTCTCTGGGTACACGGAGAGGGTTGCAGTCAAACGAACACGCATGCCATTCTCATCATCATTTGAACTCTGTGCTGCTGGTTCTTAGTTTTTGTTAACTGCTGCACATTAAGTACGCGGCACCCAGTCATGGGCGCATCATTTTCCCGGATAGGCATCCTGATCTTGGAGGCTTCCAGCCAATGCACAGTGGGGTTCTGGAGCAACCCTGTCCATCAGAAGCAGTCAGATGCATGTGCTTCCCTCCCCTTGCTCCAGACCCTCAGGAAGAATGCCAGGAGCGTGCCCTTGCTGCCTTCCTCTAACGAACTGGGGCCTGGTGAGAACCATCACAAGTCTACCAACTCAACATTGCGGCACTGAAGAAACAGAGGCAAGATTAGTTTGTGTTGAACAGAAGCTTCTGTTTCATTTTGTGCTTACCTTGTTTGGTTGTGCTCTATGTTTATTGAATTATTTTGTATTTTTGTTTGGATTTGTTTTGTTTTTGTTGATAGAAGATTTGAATTTTGAAATTTTTATGCAGCTCAATCAACCTTTTTTCTTTTTTCTTTTCTTTTTTATTGTTACATCGTCTATAGAAGGTCTTCCATTCTAAGATTGATAGGATATTCTTTTACATATCATTTTAATATTTTGATAGTGTTCATCAGTCTTTCAGTCATGTGGAATTTACTCTTGTTGAGGAGAATTAAAGGTATAATTTGGTAATTCTATTTTCCAAATGAATAACTAATTTTACCAATGCCATCCAATATATCGGTTATTCTTTCACTACCAAGTTAGGAAGACTTCTTTATTATAAGTTTACTTCGCCTATGGTACAGATCTATTTGTGGATTCTACTGTGTTGTGCTTATCTATGTGTTCAATAGAGGCACATCAAAATAGTCATAGACATCTTTGTAGTATGAGAAGACTATAATATACAGTTATTATATATTATAAAAGTTTATAAAACTATGTTGTGAATATCACATGAAATACGTATTCTGTAAAATCACTTCTCATAATTATTTCTTTTCAGAATGTTCTTTTCTGCTTTTGTATATTTGGTCTTTCACATGAAAGCAGATATTCTGTTGAGGTTTGGACAGGGGTTTCACATAATTATAAATTATATCTTATTCTCTGACTATGTGGCAGTCTTTTCTTAATCTATTATAATCTTTAGTAAACTTTATGGTTATAGTCTCACAGGTCTTACCCATTACTTATGATATTATTCCAAGGATTTCCAGTAGTTTGGGTTGCTGTGGAATCCTTTTGTGTTTTACACTTCTCACTTTATTATTGGTGAATATATACTAAAGATATTTATTTTATAAGGTATATTTGGATCGGCCACAATACTAATTCTGTTATTGCCTTGTTATGGTTTTCCTGTAAATTTTCTGGATTTTCTAAGCTAGAACTATGCCATGTAGTCTTCTGCTTCCTGATAGTTGGGTTGCCTCTTTCTTTTTCTTTTCCTATTTCACAGACTAAAACTACATTGAATAGCATGTATTTTATTGTAGAGTCTTGGATGTGGCTTTAGTGAGAATTGTGATATTTCAATAGTTTGTCTGTTTGCTGTTTTCACAAATTTTCTAATATTTTTTTCTTCATGACTATATTATCTATTCTCTTAGCCCTCTGAGATCTCTCTCTCTCTTTCTTTACACACATACACACACACACACACCCCACAGGCGTATCTCATGTAACTCAGTTTACTTTTGGCTTGTTGTTTGCTTGTTCTTCACTATTATTATTGATATTATTATAGTAATATATAATGACTGAGTATGTTAAATGTTTGCTATGTACCAGGAACTGCATTAAGTATATAACAAGTTTATCACATACTGTCGACATAAAATCTACAAGAAGACTCTGTTTTCCATTAAACAGTTATCAAAAGCCTAATAATCACCAGGCATTGTACTGGACATCAAAGAGACATCAGGGAACAAAGTAAAGAGAAATGCTGTTCTTGTGGAACATGTATCCTGTTAATTTCTTAATCTAGAGATGAGAACATGAGTGATTTGCCCAAAGTAGAACAGATAGCAAGAATAAAGAAGCTGGAATTCAAAATGAAGAAATTTGTCTCCAGAATTCAACAGTTTTAATCAACTACCCTCGGGGTATTTGTTGATTCTTCCAACAGGAGAAGACCTTTCCACCTGGCTGTGTTAACTATTTGTTTAGTTATTTCTAGCCTGGTGCAGGTGTACTGCAGGGAAGTAGGCCGATGTTCCGGGGGCTGAACACTGTCAGTGGTAAGCAAAGCCAGACACCAGTTAAGAGGTAAGGACAAGTTTTATGCAGTAATGATTGCAGTAGGAAGAAGAATAAAATGGGAACTGAACTCAAATTTCTAAAACAAAAGCCCAGTGTCTTTTGAAAGGCTATGAGGGCCTAAGGAAAAGATACTAAGGGCATTAGGATGAGTTGCTCCATGTCACCAGGCCAGCAGGCTTTGTGAATCAGAGCAGGCCAAGCTGACACAAAGCACCCACTCAAGGCAGAACCCATCCTCCCACCGGGACCGGAAGTGAAAACAAGAATTATGTTCCTGACTGCCTACATTTCAGAGACAATGCTCAAGTCCTTGAGGAAAGATGTTTTGGTTGTAGATTTAGAACTCTAAGGGAAGAGAAAGAATTTGAATTGGGAGCTTTGCAAAGTTACACTAGGCTTTGGCTAAAACAGTAAATCTCTTGCCAGGCAGGCATGTTAAGGGACCGAGCACCAGCCTAGGGACACAGCATTGAGCTATTCCACACCACACCAGAGTTCAGTCAAACCTCTCGGTACAAAGCTTCCGATGGAGTCCTTATATGCGAAGTTCCCAGCACCCAGGCTTCTCACCCACTAGCTGGTGTTCAAAGGCAGAGGCTATCTGCCACTCTTGGGGCCTGTAACTTCTTCGGTGACTAGAGGGACCCTGGATGTTTTGGTACAGCAATGGTTGTTGTAACTGCTTATTAATCACAAATCAGGGGAGAGTGGCCTAGTTACTACATGAAGACTGACAATTCTTTTTTTGCCACTGTATTTTAGTTGTGCAACTTCCAACCTATCTCTGTTTTTGCAGCAGTCTTCCCTGAAGGGATCTGCCAGGCTGCTCTGGTCTCACCTGTATGTCCGTATCATCCAAACTGCTTCCCACATTTTGGGTGGCAACATACCCCTCAGCCCTTCACACAACAATAAATACATCTAGCTTTTCTATAGGCCTTCACATGACAATACATCTAGTTTTGCCACAGACTGATCTTTTAAGTTTTCTTTGTCCTCTAGATCTTCAATTCTGTCTCCACATAGGTATTCATGGTTTACATAATCGCACGGGGTTTGGACAGAAAAGAACTCAGTACTTGATTCTACCAACTTGGTCTAAACAGAGTTTCATTCTCTTTCTTTCTTTCTTTCTTTCTTTCTTTCTTTCTTTCTTTCTTTCTTTCTTTCTTCCTTTCTTTCTTTCTTTCTTTCTTTTTTGTGCTGGGGGTCACACTCAAGGCCTTGCAGATTTTCATTTTCTTTCTTTCTTTCTTTCTTTCATATTTATTTATTTATTTATTTATTTATTGTACTGGGGATTGAACTCAGGGCCTTGCAGAGTTTCATTTTCTAAGCAGAAGTATAAACTTCTAAAGGGCACTAAAATATTTCTTCCATTCCCTGGTCTAAATTTCTGTCAGAAGATAGCTTTTAGAAGTGGAATCTGGTCCTTGTAGCCTACAGTCTCAATAGTAGAATGAACATCTAATTATGTCATAAACTATAACTGAATAGTAAATTATTTTTGAGGATCATAACTTCTTTCTACTTTAACAACATTTTACAGACTCTACATTACAGAACTATAGTCTGGACTTTTCATAATACTTTCCATCTGGGTCTCAGATCTCCTAGAAACTCTCTTTGTCTGTCAAGATTATTACTCTGATCTGGACACTAAAGACTTGAGAGTTGTAGAGGTGAAGAGTAGCTGGTGAACAAGAGAGAGTGACTCCACACATTGTAGTCTCTGTCCAGACCCTATTCCCTGCTATATTTCACAGATTTTCTCTGAGGCATGCTACATTTGTTCCACAGCTGTGGAGCCCAAAACATGACAATAAATGGAGACACAAATAATGATCAAAAAATCCTAGTCACAATTATAATATTTAACCATTTGTGCCAGCTCCATATGTCTCCTAATTAATTAAATCTAATATTTTTTGACAAGCAAGCTCTCTTCCATCAAAAAAAAAAACAAAAAACAAAAAAAAACAACCCTGCAGAATCACTCTGACAATCCAAGAACAATTGGCACATATTTGATTGGCACATATTTGAAGTCACATTTACAGTGAAGTATTTTTACATTGTAGATGAATTGTCTCTGAACTCTGTTCTTCTCTTTTCCTGACCCAGAAAACATAAATGCTGCTTTCTTATTTACTAAGCCATCAGCTTTGACTCTGTTTTAGATTGTGTGGTAGGTTGTTTTGTTGGCATTACTCCTCCACTCATTTTTACACTGGGAAATGAATTCCTTTTTAAAAATTGGATACTGATAAAAATTCATCACATAGCATCTACCTTAAAATCTTGTGTATAAATTGTTTGCACATTACCATCTTTCATCTAGAGTAATAAATACTAGGAAGATTAGAATAAGGTTCCTAACTGTACCATTTTCTTTCTTTCATTAGTTCTATTGGATGAGCCACAGAAAGAGGTAGCAGTCGACAAGTGACAATGGAAGCAGAGTTTGCCATACCACCATGGACAACACTACAATAAGTGAGAGGGAGCAGTGGGAAGAAGCAGAAATGAGAATGTCTGGACTTACAAATTTCTGAAAAAAGTAATGACCTGTCTGTGCCACACCAGTCCTAAGCAAAAAGAGGAAAGGTCATACACATCACGCACCAACTATGTGTGAAGATTTTGTAACTTCAAGAAACATCGCCCTGATTTTCTTTCCTCTTCTTTCCCTCTCCCTGTCCTTTTCTTTTTGCCAAAATAAGCAATCTATGGCCAGAAGAAAAAGAAGCAATTGGAAGCTGTGAGAACCATTTAAAGTTCTTTCCAAACTTTGTCACTGAAATAAGCACTAAGAAAAATGAGACATAGAAAAATACTATTACAGAGAAAAGCATAGTGAGTATGGTTATGAATATCATGCTTGAGTAATTCAGTTGTATCAGACTGAAAACATATTAGTGCCTGTGAATTAGATGCAGTGGACATGAAGTAGGTGGGATATAGTCTAGACTTTTCAAAATTGTAGCAGGTCTTATTAAAAGGATGGTTTTATTTTTGGAAATCATGAACATTTTTGCGGTTGGTTGAATAAACCAGACATAAGTATATCTAAACATTTATTGCAGGAAGGTTAATAAAAGTCTTTTACTGTTATCAGACTTTCTGAGCCCTTGTTTCATTGCTTATCAAAACTCAACAATACTGAGCACTACATGACACTCTGGGAAAAAGTAAAGACAAAAATAAAAACAAAATACCCATTATCGATGACTTTAAATTGTGCTCGGCTATGTACATTCTATTTAGGTAGATAGCAATTATTGATATAATACCACATCCACTTAGTAATTAATATTTTTTCTGCTGGCTTTGGCCACATAGAAAATTTTATAAACCGTTAAAACAAAACTCTCAAGTTTGCACTTACAGTAATGAATCTGCACCTCATATCCATATTAAAATGAGCCTGCTATTATCCACCCACTTCCTCTGAAGCAGCTTTCTCCTTGATCTTTTTCAGTCTTATTTCCTCCCTAAGTACAATACTTGAACCACAGTTACTAAAGTCTCTAAAGATCTTCTGTAATTTTTCTAACATCTCTCCCCACGTTGTGTACATTTTCAGGTGCTTTCCACACTGTGTCTGCCTAAGTGCCATCTCTTCAAAAAGTTAAAGCATCTAAAACAATAGAGACAGCCACACACATTAGACAACACCTTCATCATGTTTTCTGAATTCTGAGATCATAATATTGGCAATATTTTCAACTGCGATTAAGAAAGCTATAGCTTAAATAATGATGCAATTAATTAGCTCACATAATGAAACACAAAGAGCAGTTTTCTGGACTAGTAAATTGAGAAACTCATCACATCAAGGCATCTATGCTCTTGTCACTCCCCTCTGCTAACCATGGACTGCTTTCTCTGTGGTCTTAAAGTAGCTCTGAGGAGGAGGAAGACGTACGTGCCTAAGGACAGAAGAACATGCTCTCTGAAAGCTATCCGTTAACTGTAAAAGGGACTCCCAATTGTTGTCAATATCCTCTGGAATCTCATTGGCCAGAACTGGGCCACAAAACCATTTCTCAATTATTCCAAGCAAGAGAATGGAGTTTTTGCTCTTACTGCTTTTGGCTTTTAAATATATGTGAATTTATAATTTTAAATTCTGTATTTACTTTCTATAATCTTTATTTCCTCAAGTTTCATTTTTAATATTTGTATCACATTCCACCATTTTTTGACAGGTATCTCAAATGTAATTTTCCACAAATAATCTAAAAAGCAGCAAAAGTGTTGATTTATGTATATGGGTGGTTCTTAGTTTTACAAGTGAATAGATGAAGCTAGGGATTTAGCTCAGTGGTTAGAGTGCTTGCCTAGCAAGCACAAGGTCCTGAGTTCAATCCCTGGCACAAAAAAAAAAAAAAAAATTCAAATGAATAGATGAAAAAATGAATGACTGACAAAAAGCTAAGTTCAAGGATTATAAATTTGTAGAAGTTAAGGTATCTGCTTATAGAAACTGGTGATGCTTTAAACTTTTATTGTGTAATGGGAAACAAATATGATAAAATTATATTTTAATGAAGAATAGAGATTTGAATATTAGCAAATTTAATAATACTGGAACTAAGGGGGTTTACTTGATACTTGAAAAAACTAACTGAAGATAAGTAATGGACATTTACTCTCAGATTTTTGACAGAAATCAAACCAGTAAAAATTGCATTGCCTGAGATGCCATGATAATGTACCAGGAAGTAGAGAGACTATCAGCCGTTGAATATAGGCTCTTATCATGAAGAAACTTACACATAGAAAGCTCAGAAAATGATGCAAACAATTAAAAAGCAATAAAATGATTAAATAACAATTGAAGAAAGTCACTATAGACACCATAACTAAATATACAATAATTTTCCAACTGAGTTTTACTAATAGTAATTTATATTAGAGGTCATACAAAATGTTATTAAAGGAAGATAAGAAACTCATTGATTATAAAGTTTCTACAGATCAAAACACAACTCTTACCTTTATTGGTAATGCTATCAAACATTTATGGAAGAAATAATACAGCTAATACAAACTGAGGAAGCATAACAGGACAGGATCTTACCTCATGAAGCTAGTATAAACTGGACAAAGGTATTATACAAAAAGAAAATTGCAGACAAATACTTCTCCAAAATGTCAGTGCAAATACCTTAAAACAATCAAACAACAATATGTTAGAAGAAAGTAATATACAATGACTAAGTTGGATTTATTTCAAATATAAAAGGCTATTTGAATATTTGAAAATTCATCAGTGTAATTTTACTGCATTGGCAGAATAAAAGAGAAAAAGAATGATACAGAAGAAGAGTTTCAGAAAAAAATATATATCTAAGATATAAACATTCTCAGAAAATTAGGAATACAAGAAAACATCCTTAACCTGAAAAATGCAGTATCTATGCAAGCTTCATAATTAATGTCTTACTTAATGTTAGAATTTTCATTGCTTTCCTCCTTAAATTGGGAGTAAGACAAAGATGTGTTCTTATAACTTCTATTTAACATTGTACTGGTGGTTTCAGAAAGTACAATAAGGCAAGGAAAAATAATAAAAGAATTTTAGGCCACTTTGTGTGACTTTATGACAGTATGATTTAAACAATTATTAAATATGTTTTGATCTGTAGCAACTTCCTAATTAATGAGCATCTTTTGTTCACTTAATGATGTTTGTTTCCTATGACCTCTAGTAGAAATTATTATCAGGGTAATTCAGTTAGCAAATTATAATATACTTAATCAGAAGACATCTACTGTGCTTGTCTTCAGCTATTGTCTAATGATGTAGAAATTGCTAAAGATTCTACTTTAAAACTCCTAGAATTTATAAGTTAGCAAGATCATAGGACACAGAGTCAACATACAAAAACCAGTTGCATTACTATTCCCAGCAACAGCTAATTAGAAAATAAAAAACAGTATCATTTATATTAGTACCCTAAACCTTATGAGACTTAGAAATAAATTTCACATGAGTTCAAGATCTTTTCATTGAAAACACGACAACTGACAAATTTTTCAAAAACCTGAATAAGTGGAGAAATATATAACATTTATTAATTTGAATTTTTCAATATTACTAAGACTCAATCCTCCCCCTACTTATTTAGTGATTTAATACAATCTGATTAAAATCACACCTATCTTTTGTAGAAATTTATATGCTTAAGGTGAAATATATGTGGAAATGAGATCTGGAATTGCCTGAATAACTTGGAAATGATAAACAACTTTTAAAGACTATTCAAGACTTTCTGTAAAGTTACCTTAATGGAGACAGTGTGGTATTGGCCTAACCGTAGATATACATACTAATGGAACAAAAGAGCTAATCCAGAAATAGATTAAAACATATATAATCACCTGACTTTCAAACAATGATCTCAATGCACCTGGGTAGGGAAGAAAAGTCATTTCAACACATAATGCTAGTGAAGAGTGGAACAAGAAGGTGAGCCTCAAGTCGATCTCACACCACAAATAATAGTTTATTTGAGATGATTCATAGATCTACACATACATAAAGCTTCTGGAGAGAACCATAAAAGAATAACTTTATGTTGTGAATTACACAAAGATGTCTGAGCACAAAAGTAAAAATGAGAAAGGAAGAGTAAAAGTAGGGGTTAATTGAGTTCCACCAAAATTAAGCACTTATGTTCATCAAAAGCTGCCAGGTCGAATCATAGGTTTGGAGAAAATATTTTTAAAACATGTATATTAGAATAGATTTAAAATAAATTCCTATAAGAATGTGTAACAGGCTCACATGAATCAATAATATGAGAAAAACAGCTAAAATTTTTAAAAGGCTTTAAGTCTCGAATAAAAGTTTTTGAAAAAAAGTAATGTGGAACAATAAACATATGAAAAATTCTCAACATCATTCATCATAAGGAAAATGCAAATTGAAATTTTAATAAGATGCTGTTTGATAGCCACAAAATAGTTCAAATTTGAAAGATGTCGGGAGAATACAAAGCCCCTGGTACTCTCATACACTACTAGTGGGAGCATGAAATGGTATGCCCAGCTTAGAAAGATGTTTAACAATTTGTTACAAAGTTAAACATAACCTCTACTATTGTCCCAAGATAAATGAGAATATGTTCATTGAAAGACTTGTACGAGAATGTTGATAGCAGCTTTAGTCATATGAATAAATAACTGGGGAAAATTCCAATATCTATCACCAAAGAATAGATAAATAAATCATAGTGTATTAAAACAATAAACAGTAACACAAAGCTATACCAAAAATGCTATTATTAATATGTGCAACAATATGGAAAAATCTTAAAATACAATGTTAAGCAAAAGAAGCCAGCCACAAAAGTGAACATGCTATATGTTGCTTTTTAATGAAGTTCTAGAAAAAGCAAGATCAGTGTGTAATAAAGGAGACCAGAACTGAATACTTCCCCTAATGGTACAAGGTGGGAGGGGGAAGGAGGGTAACAGGATGACCTGATAGAAATATTCTGTACAGTGGTGTGGCTGTCAGTTATATAGGCATGTACACTTGTGAAAAAATACAACTTTGGATGAAAAATCTGTATAATTCAAGGAAAAGTCATAGAAGATACCCATAACTATATCCTACAGGCCAGTAATAAAACAAATGTAAGTCTTGGGTAGGTGAGCGAGGTTGGGCACAAGGTTCCAAAGCGGAAGTGAATGCATGCAGCTATACACGTAGGTTCCAGTATGGTCTTGACATAGGCAAGTAGACAAGGCTTTTGCCTTTTTGTAAACTTTAATTTTCTCATCTGCAAAATCAACATGATTGGATAATAATGGATTTTGTTCTTAAATAAATTTTGTTTATTAACACAACATTGATAAGTGGAGAACCACTCTTGTTGAAGTGATGGGGGCTTCAAACATAACAGTGTAAGTGTCTCTGTCTTAACTGTGCTGGCCCCAAAGTACCTCTATCTAATCACATGGTTCCTAGGAAGACAAGTCAAAGCTCTAAATATACAATTTTATCCAAAAAATTAATATGCGACTTGTATCTGTCTTATTTTACTCTTTTTTATTAGTGCATGTTTGCAGTATATAATGGTTACCTTTATCATGGGGAGGTTATACGTATGCACGGTATATCTTAATTCTTCTTGTTTTTTACATCTCCTATCCATCCTCTTCCTCCCTACTCCCTCCCTACTTCCTCCAACTCTTAGTTCCCTTCTCATTCTATTTTCATCATCATTTTTCTCTTCAATTCTTTTTTTTTTAATGACACAAAAAGAAGAACAGACCTCTGGCCCAAAGCATTACTAATTAAATTTGTTGGGTTTTTTTTTTTGGGGGGGGGGGCATGCCAGGAAGTATACATCCACACTGGGCTTTTTTCTTTCATTAAAAAAAAAAATGTATGTATCATTCCTATTTCTTCCATCGGTATTTTTTTTCAGAAATACTGGGCAAAGGAAGCGAACATTTCAGAAGTCTGTAGGGATGCCAAAAGTCCTCTTGAATGGAAATTTTTATTAAGAGATAAGCAATGCTGTGACACAAAATAAACCATATAAACAAAAACAGCTAAATGTTGTTATGTGGGATTAGAAGCACATACTTCAAATAAAACATGAAATATAGCCACTGCATTATGGAAAAGGGTTTACTGTCAAACAGGCAATTAAAAACTAAAGAATAATGAACTGCAGACACATTTATATTCTACAGCTGGAATGAATCACAAGTGGATTCTTTCCTTTCTTTTCTCTTTTTTACAAAGAAAACAGATAGAATGGATTTCACGTACAGTGGAGTACATATTTTCAAACACTGGTGACACATCTTTATTGTTCAATGCATTACTAGGAAAATTAAATTTCCTTTTTTTTCAGCTTGTGGACAGTTAGTTTAGCTGCACATATTAAGAGACAGCCTCTACCTGAGTGAATTTACCATTTAGAACTATGAGAGTGTGGAAGTAATCCTCGCAGTAAACAGTGTATACTCCTTAGTAAACACTGCTTTATTCCCCATCATGAATGATAAATTCAGCTCAATAAATAAAAGCCTTGGCAGTAATTTCTGTCTTCTACAATTAAAATCTAATTATTCGTTGAAAATAAACAGTGTGATGATTTGATTTTGTTCATTATGTGTAGTAAAGCTCTATGAAGCTCATGTATTTGAAAACTTGGTTTTTTGGCTAGTGAATATATCTATATTCATATGTATATGCATATACATTATGCCATGTATTGTGACCATTTTACAGAGACAATTACAGCACAGACACACGAAAATTGTTAAGAAGTGCATTTGATTAATAAGAGTACCACAAGAGACTGTCATTTGCCTAATAAGGGCTCCTAGGACACTAGAGACCCAATTAGTAAAGGAAAATAAATTCTATATTGCTGAGATTCTTGCTGCAAACATAAACTTTAATCTCTTATATTGAGTGCAAGCTAAAGATACTAAGAATGCAGATAGCTAGAAAATACTGTATTAACGACTAATATTTATGAATGCATCAGTATACTTTAAGAGCTATAACACATACTTTACATGTATCTTCTTTTTCCTTTTTTATGTTGATTATTAATTTTTCACCATTTGCACTAATGCTTTTTTTCTCTTTATGTTTGCACTGGTTAGTAATATACTAAGATGATAAACTTTAAAATACTATAAAGCTATCATAATTAAAATAACATGGTGTTGGCATAAAAATGGACAAATGGGATAAGGAACACTATAGAGAGCCTAGAAGTAAACCGGCACATCTAGAGCCAACCAATTTATTTTTTTACTAAAGTGCTAAGGACACACATTGGAGAAAGGAGACTTTTCAAGAAATGATGCTGGGAAAATATGTTACTCACAGCCAGATAATAAAACTAGAACGCTATCTTTCACCAGTTATAAAACTCAAAATCACCTAAAGACTTAAATATAAAATGTGAATCTATGAATCCTTTAGAAGAAAACATAGAAGAAATATTTCAGGAGATTGGAATGGGCAAAGATTTTTTTTTTTAAACAAGACCCCAAATGTATAGGAAACAAAAGCAAAAATGGGGAAAAGAGATTATATCAAGTTGGAAAACTCCACACAGCAAAGTAAATAATCACCAAAGTGATGTGACGACCTACAGAAGGATAAAAAATGTTTGCAAACTATATAACTGACAAAGGGTTAATATCCCTAATACACAAGGAACTCAACTCAATAGCAAATAGAGAAAATGAATAAAAAATGGGCAATAGAGCTGCTCTCAACAGAAGACATGCAAATGGTCAACAAGTATATGGAAAAATGCTCAACATCACCAGGCATTAAGGAAATACAAACCAAAACCACACTGAGATAGAAATCACATTACTATAGTAAGAATGGCTATTATCAAAAAGACAAATGATAGTAAGTGCTGGAGAGGATGTGGAGAAAAGTTATCCTTTGCTCAGTGTAAGTGAGAATGTAAATTAGTTACAGCCATTAAGGAAAAAAGCATGGAGGTTCCTCAAAAAATTAAAAACAGAACTACCATATGGTCCAGCAATTTGACTGCTGGGGATATAACTAAGGGAAATAAAATTAGTATGTTGAAGGACATATGCATCCTGACATTGATTGCAGCCATGGTCAAAATAACCAATGAATGGAAACAATCATCTTATCCATCAATTAGTGAAAGGATTTTTAAAATGTAGTGTGTGAACACAAGGAAATGTTATTTAGCCATAAAAAAATAAAATCCTATCATTTGTGACAATGTAGGTGGAACTGGAGAGCATTATGTTAGGCAAAATAAGCTAAGCAAAGAAAGACAAGAACTGCGTGCTCTCATTTCCAAGTGAGATATTAAAAAATTGATTGCCTACAAGTTGAGAGGAAAACGGTGGGTACCAGAGGCTGGGAAGAGTCGGGAAGGAGGGAGAGACAAGAAACTTTGAGCAAAGCTTACTAAGTTATAGCTGGATGGAAGTTAAGAAGTTCCCTTGTACTATTGGATGGTAGGTATAATTGATGACAATTATATTTTCTTTTTCAACTCTGGCAATGATCATATGAGGTAGGCATTGTTCATCTTGGATATCTTAGGTATATTTTTATGCATTTAATTCTTGAACAATACAAAATAAAATGACTTTGAGGCTGGGTGGAGGCTCTTCCACCAAATCAAAGGTCACAGTAGGCACCAAAAGATAAGAGAATATTTATATACTTTCAAACAGTAACTCACTATTGGCAGCTTAGCTTAATCAATAATCACTAAACAACCTGCAGGTGCCACAGAGAAGAAAAATTAAGAAAGAAATCAAAGAAGTGAAAAAAGAGGTAGTATAGTAGAAGAAATTGCTAGTAAATTTACTACCCAAAGAAGTATTGTGTGTAAATGCTAAGAGTTGAATCACAAATCTAACTGTGATTTTACCAGAGATCAAAGCAAAAAGAGAAGTCAATTCTAATAGTTGGTACTTTATAAGGATACTAATGGTTAAAGGCCCCAACGCCTTCTTATATTAAGGTATGAAAAAAATTTCTCCCCTGGATCCTTATAAAAGTGGTTCTCTTTAATTAACTTGAGAAGTTCTTCAACAGTATGCTTATCATATATACTTTATTGCTAATCAAAAATCCTATAAAAAAAGCTGTAACCCAGTCAAACTATTCTACTAGGGGGTTAAACAATGGTAAAAGTACAGAGGTCTCTGATGATCTTTGAACCACAAGCGAATTTAGAATCTAGAAATTAATGGGCTGCTAATATTGGTTAATAGTTTTTAAAATGATGGCATGTTTGACATGGTGGCGCATGCATATATTCCAAGTTAGTCCAAAGGCTGAGGCGGAATGTTTCCAAGTTCAACACTCATCTGGACAACTTAACAAGGTGCTGTTCAGAATTAATAAAAAAGAGATGGGGATGAAGCTCAAGGCTCAAGCATTTGCTTAGTATTTGAGGACCAGGGTTCGATAACCAGTGCCAGCAATCGTCACCATCATCATCATCATCTCTGTAATGAAGAGCACTTTGCCTGTGTCATAGATACCAAAGGGTGAGTAAGAAAGGCTATACTGGTACATGTGGTGCAGTTTGGGGATCTTATCATTATTTTGCCCAGAACAACTCCTTACTCACCAGTTTTATATTGGGCTTTCTTATTAAGAGATGATTATTTGAAAAATAAAAATGTGTGTTGCTGTTACCTACCTGCCGCTTACTGGTCTCCCTGGCCGCCACCACGTGGCTCATCTTTCTGATGAGCACTCAGAATGTGTTCAACAGGATCACAAGTGCTTCTGCCCAGAGACTTCTTAATGAGGTGCAGGTGTTGGTGAATCAAGTGTTTGCTGACATCTTCCTGCCTCCTTGGCCAAACCTTCCCAAGAATGAGCAGGAGTGACCCGTCGTCTCTACACACTCCTGGGACTGTCACAACCTGAAACCCAACACTGTCAGCCCCTCAGAGAAAGATGCTGCTGCCTGGCCCCAAAGTGATTATTAACCAGACACTCGGTGTCTTTGACGACATCATGGCGAGTATCTCTGCGGAATCCAGCAAGTCTCAACAGATCTGTGATCAGTCACTGCAGGGATTCATTCACGTTTCCCTGGACCTCTTTGCAGCTTTTATCCTTCTGTCGGATGTGACTGACGAGAAGCGAAGCTTCTTCCTCTCTCTGTTTTGAGGTCTTCGAGTACAGGTGGGCGCGCCTGTAGCTGAACACATCAAATGGGCTTGCCTCGACTTGTGCGGCAGAGAACAGCTGGTCAAGGGCACGATTCCCAAAAGTGGAGATGTTCCTGAAGATCCTCTGGGTGGTGGTGTGGGAGCCTGGCTAGGTGTGCAAGCCCTCCCTCCACAGCACCACGGGCCTGTGCGCGGGGCAGGTGTACCCCATCATAGCTGAGCACCCTTTCCCTGGCGCCAAGGCCAAGCTGTTAAGTTCCTTTTCCAAAGGCTCTACCACAACAGGTGCTGCTGCTTCAAGTCCTCCATCCTGGCCAGGACAAGAAAGGAACCAGAAAATGCCATGGAGCAGTCTGTATAGGTGATTTGCACATCAGTCATGGGGAAGAAAGTGCTCAGGACAGCTTACCAGAGTGCCGCCTCCTCGCCATTTCACCTCCCAGCCTCCCCACCCAGCCGGCCAGGAGCAATGTGATGGGCTGGTGTCTGTCTGGCCTCACCTTCCCCTCCGATTTCTTCGAAGTCTCTGCTCTGCCAGACATTTACAAAGACTCATGTTTTTGTTCTTGTTTTCTCATCATTCCCTGTGATCCTAAGAAATGAAGAAGCTTGATTAAAAATAAAATGCTTACACTGTTGTTATAAAAAAAAAAGAAAAAATATGGAATGGGCTTCTCATAGCATAAATTATAGCAATGAAAAAGTTATAATACAAAATCATACAAATATAGCAATGACTAATCAATAGTGCAAACTTACCAACACAAATTTGGTTCTAAAAGTATTTTTGTGTAGTTGTTAGAACTGGGTCACAAATTCAACTATGATTTTGACAAATCAAGGAGAGAAATCAACTCAGATTCAGCATCAACATGAGTTAATATGTTGCTGCCCTTACAGATTGTGATTATGTAAACTAAAAGAAATATGGACGATTTCTCTGAGATACTAAGCAACATATAAAACAGTGTGGATGGGATGTTTACAACTATGTAAAAGTATATACGTGTGAATGATAGAAGTAAATACACAAAGATGAAATCACAGTGGTGTGCTTTCAAGATTTCCTTTCTTATCTTTAGAAAAGATCAATTCCTTTGAGGAAGAGCAATGATTTTCACTCTATAAAGTTTTAAATTAAAAGGCCAACCACCATATAAAAGAAAACGTTTGCACCAAATGCAATTACAAAAGTTTTAATACCTTTATTTTTAAAATTTATAATTATTAAGTGATAAAACAAAGGTTTTAAAATTTTTCTAATTTCAATAAAGTTCAACAACATAAAAATAATAACAGCAAACACTATAGAGTAATTATAGTGTGCCAAGAAATGTTTAAACCATCTTACACACATAAACTCATTTGATCCTCATCGTAATGTTTGTGATATGGGTACCATCTTTCAAGATGGGTAGCCTGGAGCACAGGACAATGGAATAACTTGCCCAAATCATCTAAGTGGTGGCTGTGGGGTTCAATGCCAAGCAGTCAGGGGATGGAGCTCGTGCTCTTAGGCCAAACAATGAGTGATTCTCAAAGCCAATGCCTCACTAGCTTCGCCCTACTTCATGATATTATGTCAAGCAACAGTAATACTATCCTATCTCATCAGCATGTCTTTTCTGTAATTTTCTTAGTGTTGTCGTGCACCATCTGATCTTCAAGTCACTTCGGAAAGCACAGACTTTGTCCTCACTCTGTTCTTCTGTCTCTGGTTCTAATGCTGCTGTTGCACTGTATCTATATTGCTTGACATTTGTAGTCACTTTTGTAGAGTTGATCTCTTGGTCCCTCATTTCACTGGACGCATTCTAGTTCACAGAGTTTAATTTTTCAGTTCAGATTAAAAAATAGTACTCAGGAGTTCTTAAGTTTTATAAAATACAGATTGTTCTGGGAAGAAGGAAACAAACAAATAGACTACAATATCTTAATTTGTTGGAAGATTTGAAGAGAGAACTACATCTATGAATCTAAAGAGTGGCAGACACAGCCTACACCCGAGGGTCCTCTCAGACGTGACACATAAATGTAAAAGTGGTCGTTACAATATTAATCAAATACCCTAACCATAACTCTAATGTGAATAATAAATAATCTATAAAAGCTTAAACTATGATTTAACTATCATCTTATTACTGAGAAAAATAACACAAATACAGATCCCAGCGTGAAGATAGAAATCCAGTCTCCTTTGATATGCTACTGGACAATGGAATTGACATTTGAGAGAACACAGAAACATGAAAAGGCTGTGTCCAGTCAACATTTTAGAGTTTTCCTGTAAATAGAAAACAAACATCTTTGTACATGCATCTCTTTTAAACTTCCATATGGTTAGAGGTTTTTGCAGCTGAGATCCCCAGGAGCTTGAGCAACTAAAAAATGACAAGTAATAGCAATGTTGCAACTTCAACGCTCTTTTCTACCTAACGAAAAGCCAAACCCAACCAATATTCAACTGAATATTTCCTTTAATGGTAACTTTAAATACCTTTCTTTTAAAAGTAACAACATTCATAGGACAAAGGAAATTTTTGAATGGAAGAAATAGAGAATACAGAAGAAACTGAAGTCATATAAATTAGCTGCAGGTATGAAAAAGACTCAATTGTCATATTTAATTAAAATCAGGAATTAATTTTGCAATTATCAATTTTAATATCTGAAATTATTTAGATTAAATGTGATTTCTACATTTTTGAGATTAAAATCATCTTGATGCCTTAGGTGAAAAGAGAGTACAAATTATCAAAAGGATGGGAAAGTAAATTTGTTTTTACTTTTAACTTGTTTTTGAGTGAGCAATGCTTATTTAGGAAAAATAAATAAATAGGGACACTAAAAGAAAAGATATAAAATCAAAGAGATAAACTTACCTCCTAGCACTAATAAATATTTTATAATAATAATGTTTATAAGGCCCCACATGCTATCACTATTCTAAAGAATTTTTAAAATGAGCGTTGTGGTACACACCTGAAACCCCAGGACTCTGGGAGGTTGAGGCAAATTTAAGCCAAGCCTGGGCAATTTAGCAACTTAGCAAGATTATGTCTCAGAATAAAAAAATAAAAATAAAAAAGGGCCAAAGATGTACCCCAGTGCAAAACCCCTAGCTTCAATTCCCAGTACCACACACTCAAAAAGGAAGTTTTACATATTGACTCATTTAATTCTCATAACAAACCTGGAAGCACAGAAAAAAAACAGCCTGAGACAGGTTAACATGATTGCCCCCAATCATGTGATTACTAAGTGGCAGCCAGGCTTCAAACCCATTGGCACTAAATCAGTGATTGTTGCCACTATTCTCTATCAATAAAAATCAGTCCTCGCACCACATGTAAGATAAGCGTTAAAGAAATAAACAGCTCTGGGGATGTTGGACTAACATATTACATATTAGAGGAGCTGTGCAAATTCAGAGAAACCTTTAATCTGAAAATATATAACATTTTAATACCGTAACATTGTCTACCAAATCAGCCAGCTATCAGAAAAAGTGTAAAATAAATTTCATTATACATGGGAGAAGAATTAGTTCAGTAGTTCCTGAAAATGAGTTCAGTAGGAAAGGTAATGGTACTATTATGGTTAGATTTCATATTAAATCACCTTATTTCCAACAATTCAGTATTTCTCCACTCAAAGTACTTTCAAGTAATCTCATGACCAATATTGATTGAAATTCAAGTTGAACAAAATAAGACTTTTTCATAATTTATTATGCACATTCTCATATATCTTACAACAAAATCACTGGAGATCCAGCTATAAAATGAAACAAATACGTGGAAATTTCCCCAGAATGAGAAGTGGTTTTATCTCCCTTCACTCCTCAATACTGCCACCGTTCATAGGCCTACAGATGTACTTTTGTTTACTTTAGCTAGGTCAAGGCGATACATGAGTAAACGTCAAAATAAAAAATTACAATTTTAATACTTCCTCACGTCTAGATTGGAAGACAGCATTTCATTACTTAACAGAAATTATTAAATTGTTGTTTTATGAGTAATACATATTCAGAGTTATTCCATAAAGCCACAATTAAGGAAAACTATTTTAAAAATTGTAGTAACATTGCTATACTCTATATTTTAAATTTCCCATTAGCACTTAGTTTTTTTTACCCAAGCACATTAAGATTGTTTACATTATTAGGGGACAGACAACTAGAGATTTATAACTACATTTCATAGTATTTTATAACAAGAAGCTGTTTTAGTAACTTTCCATTACTGTGAAAAAATACCTGAGAAAATCAACTTGCAAGGAGGAAGAGTTTGTTTTGGCTCATGGTTTCAGAGGTTTCAGTTCATGGTTGATTGGCAAGGGAGAGGCAGGGTCCCAATACCCTCTTCACTGCACCGAGGAAGAGACGGGGGAACTAAGATCTTGGGTAGCTATATTCCATTTGAGGGCATGCTCTCCACCAACCTGACTTCCTCCCACTGAGTTCTGCCTTCTAAACGTTCTGCCTCCCAATAACTCCATGGGCTGCTGCTGAAGCCTTTAGCATAAGGGCTTTTTGGGCCCCATAACAAAAGCAATATTAGAAATTATCTTCTTGTGGCAGAGGCAGACTTCACTGTTTAACCTGGTTCCATTTCTTCTCGGGTACATAGACTGCATGTTACAGGATCTCTCACTGTCTTTGCATCTGACTCGATTCTAAACAGGGGATTATAAGTGAGTTTTATGTATTTGCTCTATTTCCAGGCCCAACCAGTAAAAATATCTCCCACATTTAATTTTCTATCCTTTCGTCTTATCAAGCTGACTGGAATGGAGAAGATCCCCTGATAGTCTAGAGCTGGATCCCAGTAGCACACAAGAACCAATTAGTAAATATCCAGTAATGACAGCCAAAAGCTGAACTTCTGGTAGTTGGAAATTGACCATGGTGAGGGCATTTACTCCAGAGAAATCAGAAAATTCTACACTTTGGGGCTCCCTCTGTCTCTCTTTCTCCTCTCTCTTAATGATAGTTTACAAGCATAACCACTGCTGAAGAATGACACAGCCAAAATCCAGAAGAAACTTGAGTCTCTGTTTTACTAAGGGGAAAAGAACTACCTGAGCAATAATGCAGACATAGATTATTTTGTGAGCAAGTTACAAGGCAGCGTACAGTCTAGGGCTCAGTGGTTAGAGTGCTTGCCTCTCAAGCGCAAGGCCCTGAATTCAATCCCCAGCACCAAAAAAACCCCCAAAAAACCAGGCAGTCTTTGTGCCCACCTTCCCAGGCCAGTTAATAGTGCCCTTGTCATGGACAAAACTGTCTTCATTGGAATTATGCTCACTCCAGTGAGATAAAAGACATAAAACTTCTCTTGTATTAAGCTGCTTAAAACTTGTTTTTATCTGTCACATTCTCTGTGAATGTCTCGACTAATACATTAGTTAAATCCCCCCTCATTTTTCCATACAAAAATGGATATTTGACCTTCATAATAATTTTATTGCAAAGAAAAGCAGTTAGCTCATACATAGTCTATGTTATGTGTGTGTAAAGTGAGACCTAATGAATAAAGTAATTTGCCAAATTGATAATGACAGGGGATCGCAAGTTCCCCTGACAAGGAATCTATAGCTATTGACAATAGCCATCGCTAATCCAAGAATCTTTTCACTACAGTATTTGAGGTAGGCATCATGATATCTTTTTGTTCCGGAAAACAGATATTCCTGTATTTACTTTCTCAGCACATGTCAAATAGGAGACAGTAAGATAGCGCAGATGTGTCCTGGGTGGCCACAAAAAACTTATTGAAAATAGTTTTTATGTCTCCTGGGGCACAGTTGCTGCTTTAAAACGTTAGCAAATTAAAGCCCCTTGGTTTCATATCTAATCCAGTGTCCCAAAGAATCTTTTTGCATCTAGCAAGCATATTATAGAGAGACCTATGACTAGAATAAATAGTGCTTTATCTAAAATCAATCAGAATTAAAGTCAGATTGACTGAGCTCTCACACTCAGGTCTGCATGTGTGCTCATAACACACACTCCTGCCCCTTCACAAAAGCCTCCAGAGCAGAAACACTCGTTGAACACTCGAAGACAGCATGTCTTAATCTCTGAATTATTTCACTGGTTGCTCATGTCCCGAATCTTATGCCTTAATGTCATTATCTCATATATATTCAGTCCAAATTGTCAAAAAATCTGTTTCCAGTCTATATTTTAAAGTTATGACTAACACTTAAATCAATGGCATACTTTTCACACGTTGACCAGTTTGGTTCTCACGAGAAATACACAAAGCTGATGTGACTAGTATCACTATGACTGAAGAAACTCAGGTTCAGAGACAGTCAGTAAAATATCCAAGTTCCCATAGCCAGCAAGAGGCAGAATTCAGACTTAAACACATTCGTGTGATGCGAGAGACCACCTCCTTGCTTATCCTGTCTCCAGAATCCCTCCCTAAGCACCCACTGTTCCTCCACAGTTACCCGGGTCCTAATTAAATCGCTAACTGCACTGTTCTTCATTCTAGCTTCACACCTCTCACACTTCTACCTACGCAATTTCTTCTTTTTCATGTCTATTTGAATCTTAATCTTCAGCACTTAATTTGAATTCCATGTTGCCTTCAAGTTTCCTTGTCGATTCTTTCCATGATTTCTTTTTTCCCTCAATTTTGAAAAGCTGAGAGCCAGAAGAATTTGAATTAGTGTTATGTGCAAGGGCCAGCATCTGCAAAGCCGCATCTGCTATTGCCCAGGCTACACATCCTCATGAAGTGTCTCACTTGGTCTACACAGTAATTTTTGCTTTTGTTTCTGTTGGTAATTCAAAATTGTATCCAAAATTTAAAAATTTTCAAACTTTATAGAAAAGTATAGATTTTTTTTTATGGATGAAAAAACAAAGCACAGAAAGACTGAAGTTTTGCTTAAAACACACAGCTGACTTAGTCTAAATGATCCTAGATACGTACAATCGGAATCTGGGGCTCCTTCGCCAGGCTCTGCCCACACATTACTTGGGTTATGCCACTGTTTATTTTTAGCTGGACCCAGGACAGATTCTGATTAGCGAGATGCAACCTAATTAGTTTCATGATCACTAATAGACAATTTCAGGTATCATGCCGGTTGTTTATATTTCCTTAGCAATTAATGGAGTTCTTGAAACAGACTGGTTCATTTTCTCATTGAACCTTGTGTTTCTGCTAACTGAGCAGAGTTAGACCTGATTCTTTTGTCTGGCAATGAGGAAGAGAGATAAATGAAAGAAGTAGGTTTCACCTACAGTTCCAAAGCATTGTTTGCTGCTGTAAAGTGCTCCAGTATTCCCACCCCAAGGCTCTATCCTGGCATAAAGCCATTTGCATATCCCAGTAACTGGATGGGACCACAGAGAGAACAGAAGCTCTGTTAGGTTACATTGCTTTAGGCAAAGGACCTCAAATTGGAATGTATTACAGGCAGATGTATCCAGTTTAACCGGATTCTCTTTGGGACAGGCCCAACAGTATGAGGGAATTAATTTTTCAGAATAAAAATGTGAAGTTTGCGGTCCTCACAATGAATATAATCATTACATAGTGTAAACATGTAAAAATTTTAAAATAATTATTTCAAGATTATGAACTATTTAACTTCAGAAAATTTAACAGTATAACCTACTGTTTAAACATATTCATGGAAGATAAACCAATTTATGATCACCTCACAAGTTTCACAAAAGGAGTTTAATAAAAATGTAATATTACAAACACTTTATTATGAACAAAATAAACAAAAAAAAAATCACATAAGAGTAATACTTAGCAAACTAGAGATAAATGGGAACTTACCTGACTCTATAAAAACGGTTTACCCAAAACCTATAGGAGATAAAACACTATTTCATACCCAGAAAATCACAAGTTAGACAAGTGTCAGAGTATATAGAAATACCAAATTCTCAAACATTCACAATAAAATTAGTTTGGAAAGCAGTTTAAGTGTCTAATAAATTTCAAGATGTACATACACTGGGATCCAGGAAATTTTACTTCTAGGCCCAGGAATACAAAGGATATATTTGTGAAATCTAATAAAGACAGACTAAAGGAAACTAAATTTTAATCTGCTGGTGGTAGACATATATATTGTGGTGTCAGAGTGATGTTTTTTAACTATATAGTAATGTGAAAGGGGTAAGCATTTAGTAAAAATCACTCTGATTTTGAATTCAATTTTTCTTCACCCAATACTCTGAACACACCGTATTTTACTGTATTGCTCCGTCCACTAGGTTAGATGCATTGAACGTATTTTCACCTTACAAAATTTTCAACTGACAATGGGTTTATCAAGATGTGACCTCCATTATGAGGGGCAGAACATTTGTATTCTTATAATGTATTATTATTCAATGACTAAATTAGATTATATGTATCCACAAGAATAAATATATAATACATATATTTAAGCAGAAAAACTAAGTTCCATCCCTCAAAAGAGAAAGCTACAGAAGGATATTTACACTATAATAAAAAAATAAAAATACAGTGTAAGAGACAATAACATGGACATATAGACACACATCAAAACATGAAATATTGAACCAGAAAGATATAAACCAACTTCAAAACAATAACTCCTTCTAGGAAGGCAGGATAGGAAGGAAAGATTGGAGACTAGTATTATCTGACGTTTCATATTCTTTTTGAAAAACATAAGTGAATATGTCAAAATAGCAATACTTATTAATGCTCGGTAAGAGTACACATAAAATAAAATAAATTTATATCATGAGTGAACACAACAAAACGCTGTCTCTTTTTTTTTCAAATACGGATATAGAAACTGAGCTAGCATATGAAACATAAGATCAGAGATATAGGTAGTATCAGATCTGAAAAGAGAAATTTATATTTCTAGGTTTAGTGAGGTTTCTCAAACAATTATAGTGTAAAATAAAAAAAATTATAGTGTATTGGCTTTAATTGGCAAAATTTTGCATGGTATTTTAATTAAATTCAAAAATACTTTACCTCTATTAAATTTTATTTTGATGGATATTTATTTATTTATTTATTTATTTATTTATTTATTTATTTTGGTGCAGGGGATTGAACTCAGGGCCTTGTGCTTGCAAGGCAAGCACTGTAACCACTGAGCTAAATCCCAGCTAGATTTCTAGCATCTCTCTTCATTTGTTTTATTCTACCCTATAATAATGAGTGGTTTACATGCCTGTCTTTCCTACTGTATGAGTTTCTCAATTACAGGACTAATACTGTTACCAGGTAGGTTCCAATATTCCTGGGTTCTTCCCTTCCTTGAACAAAGAATTAAATGAGGGGGGCAAAAAGTAGTTCTAAAGTTTTATTTAAAATTATAGAGAAAAGAAGAAAAGGAAAGTTGAGCTTAACAATAGAAACAGGAAAATGTGTACTGCCCCTAAAAGGTGCAGTCAGGGTTACCACGCAAAGGTATGATAGCCTTGGTGCTGGGTGTGGAGGGACAAGGGAGCGTTCTTTCTCTGGTGGCACTGTAGAAAGCAAGAGAGAGCAAGCTTGCTCCCAGTGTTGTTTCTATTTATAGAACAGAGTTCCTGTGGGAACTTGGGAGAACTCTCTGCTGTCCATGTGAGAAGGGCTGCACTTGAAATTGATGCCTCCGCCTCCCGCTGAGGTCAGGTCCAGGCCGCTCCTTGTTCCCTTGCCAGCCAGCCTTAGCCACGCCCTATTCCTACCTCAATACCTTATCTTTTTCTCTCTATTCATCATACTATCTTATACACAAAAAGAATTCAATACGTGCTTTGTGAATTGAACACATTGGTTTATTCTTAGTACGTGCCAAACAAAAATGTTTTGAACATCTGTCATAGTGTGTTAAGTACTGTGTCTGTCATGACCTGGGTTGTCATACATAAAACTAGTGAAAGTTAAACCTGAACGTAAGCATCCTTTAGATGCTTTTCAAATGGAATTTATCTTGGGGTTTTCGTGACCATCTCTAACCCATTTCAAAAACACTAATTTCCAAAACACAAGAACAGTAGACAGTGCAGCCTTTTTAGTGAGAGTGATGAGCTAAGCCTTAAGAAAAGTCCAGTAAGGGCGTGATTGCCCCTCAAATAATCAGTTTGTCTTTGCTTAGTTTACAGCTTAAAGGAGTTCAGAATAGCAGAGAAAAACTAATCAATACCAAAGTGAAATACTTCATACCTTTATTCCATCAGCTGTTCTTAAAATATTAATAAAATACATAAAATGCTAACGACATTGAAACAGAATTTTTAAAACGTTGTATATGGGAGTTTGTTCCTTAGTAAGAAGGAATAAACACATCCTGTCCCATGTCTCCCACTAAATATAGTTGTGAGAACTGGACAGAACATGTGGAGCAGTTGTTTAGGGACTGGAAGATAAATAATCACTGGAAGACTGAGAAGACTAGCATTGAAAGTACAGCCCATCAAATTTAGGATCTTTGTTTGTTTTCCTCTAGTCTCCGGTTCTCAGTATTCAAAATGGACAGAGGCAGATGCAGGAATTCTCTAGTTCCAGCTGAAAAGAGGCAGTGTCTCTAAATAGTCACAGACAACGGGTGGAACATTCTCATTTTCTTTTTTTCCTCCTTCCATTCATATTCTTACACCTTTTCCCCTGGTGGTTGTGGTACCTACAGTAGCATAAATAGGAGCCTGCCAGAGCCTAAAAGTCTGAGGAAAAGCAACCTTCTATGTGGCCTGTAAGCTTGTGTAATGGCCTGTAAGTTTGTGTCATTTGGGATAAATTTTAATAAAAATCTATAAAAGTCAAAAAAAAAAAAAGAAAAGAAAAAAAAGAAAAGCAAAATCGTGGTCCCTGGATGGAATGAGACTCCTGTGCTGTTTCCACTGTGTTATGTTGCACGGTCCCAGGTGCAGGCACTATGGTGAGAGATGAGCAGTAGGCCAGGGAAACAAAGACCACGCCCAGTTCTGGCTGAGTACAGAGAAGGACCCCCGGACCGGAAAGGAGTAGAGAGAAAAGAAAGGAAGAAGCTCATGAAACAGACTGTGTGAGCGATCGTTGAAATTTCACGCTCACTTACTCGCTCAAATTATTTTAAGGCCGTGAAAATGACGAAATACATTTTAGTGAAAACCTTTTTCCACCATCTTTAAATAAAAATGACTTGCATTTTTAATCTGAAGCTTCCGTGGTGTCAGGATGTGCCTGCTTCCTGGGCCACAGGTTTCAGACGTGGCTGCACTGGGGAGATGCCCCGGGCTCTTGCACCAGGCATGTTCTCCTCCGTTGGACGTTCTTGTGGCAACTTCCAGGGCTCCATTCTTTCAGCGTTGCATTCCCTGAAGGGGCATTCCTATGAACCTTTTCTAATTCCAGCGTCTTCACCATTGTCTTTTCCCTGATGTGAGCATGTTTCTGTACTTCTTATTCTGGTAACAGTATGTGTTCCACTAGGGTACTGTGAATTCCCACCATAGCTTTCACGGCCTGCATGTGAATGTTGAGACATTTTACCTGGAATCTTGATTTGATGTTTCTGTACAAATGAGAAACTTAAGACTTTTGTCACAATCTGTAATATGACTGGGGTGTCTGAACTAACTGACCATAAAATCCCCGCCATAATATAGTGATTGTCCAATTACATAAAACCTGTTCTTTTTTCCGTGTGGATGTCCAATTTTTCTAACAGTACTTTTAAAATTTCTAGTTATTGCAATATTATGTCATTGGCATATTTATATCCTACCACTGCTCCAGCGCAGATATCAGGAGTTACCTAACTTTTTCGACTGACCTCATTACTTACAGATCCTTAAGAAGACAACACTGGACGCTGGATATATTCTGATGTTCTGGCAGAGCAAACTCTCAAAGTTCTCAGTTTCACATACAACAGGACAGTGACTATTTTCTCATTCATACCTGGCATTAAAAAACTGAATACCACCTAACGGCCTGGTAATGAATAATACAGAAGCCCCCTTAGCAGTAAAAGGGACTTGGACAGTGGGATTATCCTGTAGGAAAAGTCCACGATAAGACTACTTCATTCAGAATTTTCTTTTCTAGGAAATAAAATTATAGAAATGATTCCACATAATTGGATTTCAATATTTGCTCGTTCTGTAAGGGCCCTGAATAAGCTAGTTTATTTTTCAACCTCATCTGTATTTTACACTTCTATATTTCTGCATATATATAGATGCACACATATTTTAATCTCTTTACCATTATTGCTACTAAAAATGAAACTAGTTATGAAGACAACTGTGTTTGCATGTATTTTCTGTAATCATTTTGAGTTAGAAGGAAGGCAAAAACACCAAATGTCTAGTACTTGCAATTTCTATGTATTCAACATAAACCAGTATTTCCTTCTTATTCCTCCCCTCCTCCAAAGGCATTAACTCATCATTGATCATTCTGGGCTTTATTTATTTATTTATTTTTTATCTTTTCTCTTTTTTTCTTAAAGAAGTCTTAATATTGATACTGATCTTCTTCTGGCTAAGAAACAACTACTAATACATAATTTCAAGGCCTATCATTCAGATTGCCTACAAAGCGCATGCTCCCAACAGTCTATAGCATCCTGATCCTACATGGGGATCC
The DNA here is from genome assembly GCA_004026905.1 of Hystrix cristata. Classification (NCBI taxonomy): domain Eukaryota; kingdom Metazoa; phylum Chordata; class Mammalia; order Rodentia; family Hystricidae; genus Hystrix; species Hystrix cristata. The sequence continues at coordinate 1,516 of PVJO010012609.1, read as the reverse complement.
AGTCAGCCACATTTCTAATGCTAACACGGTAAGATGGAGTTTACAGAGTGCCACTGATTTATTTTTATTGGAATTTAGAATATAACATTGCGAATGGTTTGCTCACAAATTTTAATAATAAATATACGTGATTTCATTTACTATTTTTTTTCCCAATGGCAGGAATAAATGTGCATTTTTGGACCATGTTTTGTGCTAACCACCCTACCAGCCCTGAGAGTGTGGGCTCAGTATCAAACAGACCCAGCTGAGAATGTTGACTCCCAACCCAACCTGTGCTTATGTGTCTGACTGGGTTACGTTACAGAAAATTATTTTTTAAATGTTTGCTCTAGAGAGATAGAAGTGTGAATTTATATCAGATATTAATAAATCAAAATGCAGGTTTTAATTACTAAAAACTACTAAAAATAGCAAAACAACGTATACCTCAGGAACTGACTGAGGAGTGGCATAACACTTTAAAAACTTATCCAAAAGAAGGAGAAAGAAAAAATACACAATCGGTGGCACAAGCAGAAACCAAGGTATACTAAGTGCAAAATATCCATAAATAATTGAATTATTAGGCAATGATTGTCAAAGTAGATTAAAAGATTAAAATAACAAAATCTCTGTCTTGGTTTGGGTTTCCAAGAAGCAGATTGTTTCGGGGAGTCGAGGACAAATAATTCACTCAGCGGCACAAGGACCACTGGTGGGAGGAGGGGGAGAGACACAGCGAGGCCAGCTACCAGAGGACATGACTCGAGAGTAGTGCAAAATGCCCGATTCTGCCAAAGTTCAAGGGGCTAGCGGCGTCCGTGTTCACACAGCACTGACCGAAGGCTGCCCCTGGCGACGCTAACTCCCTGGTACTTCCGGAACATGGTTTGCTCGAGTGGAAAGAAAGGTAGTATCAGTCATCTCAGGGATGAGTATTAGAAGTAAGATTAGCAGGGAGAAAAGTGGAGTTTAAATAAATATGGTTTACATTAAGGAGTTTGCATTCTACCTCGAGTGAAAGGGGAAAGTTTGGGGGATTCTGGGCATCAGAGTCACTTTGATGGGATTTTGTTGTTTAAAGAAACACTCTGGCTTTTAGGGGACAAAAATGAAAAGAAAAAGAGCAGTGAGAAATTTACTCTAACAATTCAAGGTATTAGGGAAGATGTGAAAAGCGATTAGATCCTGGTTGTATTTTAAACAGGGAGCAGACACATTATGTTTTCAATAAATTGGATTGGAATTTTGAGAGGAGAGGCCAGATTATGAGAGAAAATGTCTCCTAAGTTTTTGGCCTTAAACTAGTATGTGAATGAAATTTCTATTTACTGAAACTGTGGTGACCAAAAAAGGAGAGTAAAAATCAAGACTTCTGTTTTTGGTAGGTCGAATTTGAGGTGCCTATTATAAATGTGTCATTGATTTGCACAGATTTTCTTTAGGCTATTTAATACGTGGTAAAAAGTACTACTTCTCAAAATTCAAGAATAGCTTTTGTTGTTTTTGTTTCTTCCTGCTGTTGATATAAAAT
>PVJO010012608.1:0-54903 GCA_004026905.1 Hystrix cristata | reverse complement strand
CACTGTCACTCCACACACTTATTTATGTCATCATCTGCTGTCCAGAGAAGAACCAGCTGGAAATAGGTCTGTAACCTTGACCAAACTGCCTTCCCTCTCCGGGCTTCAGATGACCAGTTGGATGCCAGCTGGGGACTAGACGCTTTCTACATGTTTTTAAGCTCCAGATTTTGTGATTTGGGGGCTTCAGGATAAAGAGCGCTGATCCTCAGAAATGCTTTCATCATTCAGTTTATACCCCCAGCATTCTCCTAGTGAGAATATGTGATTCTTTCTCATTATGAAACTTGGAGCAAATCTCTAACAACAGGCATTAAATCCTGTTGCTAAAACAGCTCCGAGGAGCAACAAAAAGCTTATCAATCATGAGAATTCACTACTACAGCTTTGGAGAAGATGAAAAATAATAGTAAAGACTCAGAATTCAGAGCTTCAAGGTGACCTTGAGGTCCCACAGGCCAGCCCCTCCTAAAGCCTTACTGTTCTCTACCACAGTATTTCCAGGGTTCTGGGGTTAGGTGAGACTTACTAGGGCACTGTATGGAGGAAAATAATTCACAGTTCAAATAAGTTCGGAAAATTCCAACTTAAGTGAAGTTAAACATTTTTTTTTTACAATAATACTTTTCAGAATTTTGAGTAAGCTAGTAAACACAGGGAATCTCAAGAGAGGAACATGAAACGTAGTATTTCTCAAAGGTAAAAGCCGTGGCCCACACAACCCATCATCCATGTTAGGTTTATAAAACACACATCGGGAAATTCCACTCCAAGAATTCTGCTTGCTGACTCGTTGGCCTGTACAGCATTCACACACTTTTCATTTGACCTTCAGTTTCATTTAACCTTCATTTAACCTTCAGTACAGTTCATTTAACCTGTGAAGGAGGGGTTTTGCTAGGGTTTCTCTGCTTATAAAAAATAAACACAGACTCAGACTGGTTTGCCTAGAGGAGGGAAGTTTGTGGGAATGAAGAAAAGAAAGAGGAAAGGATGGAGAGGGAGAGAGAGGGAAGGACATCTCTTAAAAGTCTAGGGCAGCAAACTTCATGGGGACTGATCAAGTCATTGGACACCTCAGAACATAGGCAGCCATGTCTTTGCCTCTCTGTCACGCCCTCTGACTGTCATTCTCTCAATAACTCCCTCCAGATGTGTGGTCCCTCACTGAAGGGAAGGGATCCACCTTGGGCCTGTGGCCTCTGAGCATTGGGCAGGACTGTCTGGGCCAGCCCCTGCTCCTCCCTGTGTCCTACACTCCTCCTGCAGGTCCTACTGTCTAAATGAATAAATGATTACTCTATGGCACAAAGCTGTAGTCCCCAGAGTACAGTAACTATTGCCAGATGCTGTCAGCATCCAACCCTTTACCTTCACTGACATGGCTTCCTAAGCCCAATTATTTCAACCATATGCTCTTATGACATGAATACTGCTATGACTGTGGTGGGCTGATATGGTCAACGTGAGCAGGAACGCCCAGCTGGACTAAATTGATGTGATTCTGGGTGTAGAGGGTCCACCTGAGAATTACTGCCTACAGAATTTAAAGGAGAACAGAAGCAGAAGGTAGGGGCCGGCTGTTTCCCAGGAGAAGCTCTGTTGCAGCTGGTTCTCCGCAAGGGAATTTAGTTGTTCTTGTTGCAGGAGAAGCTCAGGGTCTTGCTGTCATCAGGGATGGCTGCTGTTTGCTTTGGGGGAGCTCTGATCTTCATCTGTGCTGTGCGTATCATACCCTAGCTCCACTACAGAGTTCTTCAGCCTTTTAGTGAAGGCACGGACTTACACGAGGCAGTGCTGTGGGCTCCTAGCCCTTAATTGGATCTTTCAGGTATGCAATGCATAGATAGACATTCTACACTCTTCCTGCATTTGGCGTGTGTGTGTGTGTGTGAGTGTGTGTGTGTGTGTGTGTGTGAATGTTGTAATGTGTAAATGTCCTGTATTAAATCTGCTCTCTTTCAAACCATTGACTCTAGAAAGGAAACTAATACAGAAATTGGTACCAGAGAAATGGGGTCCTTACTGTGATGTTGCCTGGTCATGTGGCTTAAGAGACTTTAGAATTAAGTTGGAGAGGTTTTGAGAGACCAGCTGAGGAGGCAGCCCTGGAGTGCTCTAAACTTATTACATGGGAGACTCTTGTCAGAGAGTGGAAAACCAGAGTAATTGATGGAAATGCTTTGGTTTAGAATGAGGCTTGGGAGGCCTCTGTTGAGAAAGACTGCATTGGTTGCCGGATCCTAGGCGGTATATGTGTGCTTTGGCAGAGGTTAGTCTGCATTTTGCTTGGGTTTGGAGATATGGCTTGGTGACAGAAAAATTTCAATGCAGTCTGGTGTTGGGACAGCAGCATATTTACTGTTGAGGGCTATTTGCTGGGTCTATATTGGAAATCAAGAGCAGAGAGCCAGTAGGATGACTTGAAGTGTTTGGCCAGAGGAGAGCTGTCGACTGCAAGGATGAACAGGGGAGAATGTGTTTGTGGAGAAGAAATAGGACAATGGAAAAAATGACTTATGGCCTCTGACCAAAAGGGAAGAGTGTATTTAGGGTGCAGGAGATTCTTTGGGGCATCTCTTAGTGTTGCCATGCTCTGTTATTAAAGTTAATAGAAACCAAAGAGTTTTAAAATTTGAAGCCATATCTTTTAATGTGGATGCACTGTATTGGTATATTGTACTTTGTAAACTGTCGTTTTACAACAAGCAAGAGACAGAATGGAGTTGTATATTTGTACGTTGTAATTTTTTGACACCTGTTTGTAATCAGTGTTGAGGCTCCTTTGAATATTTGTTTCTGGTGTGGGAATGAGTGCACTAAGAATTGTATTGTTAATGTAAATCTGAATGCACCAAGATATAGTAACTCTTTACAAATCTGCCACTGGAGACTATGGTTTGAAGAGATATGTGTGGTTATCAAGTTGACCAGGGGTGGATTGTGGTGGACTTATTGCGGTCAGCTTGAGCAGGAACGCTCAAATGCACTGAGTTGGTGTGATTCTGGGCATAGAGGAGCCACCTGAGGATTGTTGAAAGCAAAATAGAAACAGAAGATAGGGTCCAGCTGTTTCCCAGGAGACGCTCTGTTGGGCTGGTTCTCCCAAAGGGAACTTAGTTTCTCTTGTCACAGGAGAAGCTCAGGGCCTTGCTGCTACTGGGGATGGCTGCCGTTCACTTTGGTGGAACTCTGGTCTTCATCTCCACTGTGAGTGTCATATCCTGGCTCCAGTATAGATTTCTTCAACCTTTTAGCGAAGACATGCACTTACATGAGACACAAGGCATTATACTGTTAAAGGCTCTTAAAAACTACATTTGATCTTTGCAACAACTCTCTGAGAAAACAAAACAAGTTTTTATTATATCCATTTGAACAAAGGGGACACTGAGGCTGAGAAAGTGACAAACCATGTTTAAAGCCACCGGCTACATCCAGGGACTCTGTACTCCCACATACTGCCTTTACTGCAGGTAAAATCAGAGTACTAAAAGTTCTTTCTGTCCATCTGCCTGAGCTTTCTTGTTTGTCCTTGGACAAGACACATTTCTCTCCAACCTCAGTTTCCCTCCTGCCCTCTTGGAGGACTATAGTTTGATGAAAGTTCTAGGCAGAGGCTTTTTGAAGGACAGTATGAATGAACCTTGAAGACATTGTGCCAAGTGAAAAAAGCCAGTCACGAAAAGACAAATACTGTATGATTCCACTTATATGAGGTATTTAAATATGTTAAATTCACACAGAAAGTAGGCTAGGAAAGTAGGTTACCAAGGACTGAGAAAGGAAGAGAGCAGTGGGGAGTTATTGTTTCATGAGTTTGAGGCTAACAGGTAAAGAATTTCAGAGATGTATGGTGTGACGGTAGCACCATATTATGGATGTATTATTACCGTTGAACTGTACGCTTAACAGTGGTTAAGATGGTAAATTTTGTGTTGACCATATTTGGAAAGAAAAGAATGGCATGGTCATTGACTTTGCATGTGAGTATTTTTAAAGAGTTCTGGGGGAACCTGGGACCTGAAGTACTGAGGGATGGGGAATCCAACTTCAGCCACTGCAGACCCGCGAAGCTACAAGGCAGCTGCTATGTAAGGTCACTGGGGTATGGGCTTGATGGATCCGTTTAGCATCCAGTAACATTTTACGTCCCACGGAAGGCAAGGCCATGAACACACACAGTGCACATTTGCACACTGTCTCTGCTACCTCCTCCTCCCTATGGATTCCTATGCAGGAAGACAGCCCTGACTCCCTCCTGTACCCCACTGCGTTTTCTGAGCATTTGTAATGCGCAAGTTGCCTTGCATCTGAAAAACAGACTTTCCATCTTCATATGACAATATGAAACTCTATGTTGGGTTTGCATTTCTTAATTAGGTGCTTGTCATTGTGTATTCCATAGAGCCACGTATAAGTAAACAGTCATAGACCTTTGAATAAATTTATTGGTTTTATTTATGTTTCTGGGCATAAAAATCTATAATTACCAGGTACAGCCTCAGTATAACTGGTATTTAATGACAATTACTTTTTGTTACCATAGAAATGAGTCCAAAGTAGTTACCCATAATTTCTCATTTCCCAAACCTCACACATGCTGAATTGCAATATTACCATAGTAATTGCCTATTAGTCATCATAAAATACGCAGTTACCCAAAAGATAGCAGGATGCTGTGAAATTTCTCATCTTCAGAAAACCTCAGAGCTTCTTGGGAGTGTGGAGGTGGGGAGAGGAACAGACCTCTCCAGGTGGTGCAGAAATGACTCTACCTTAGAGCCTGCGCCGCAACCCCCATGGTGGAAATGGATGCCGTACTATCTACAGGCGCTCACTGCTCTTATGTCTCTTGGCACTGGCAACCCTTGTGCAGAAAAGGCTGCTTCAATGCAGTAAATCCAGCTGAACTAGGGTTTGTCGAGGGCCTGCTGGGGGTCAGGCCCTGTGGTGGGCCTTGGGGAACCAGAAGGAAATCGGACATAACCCTTGCCAATAAGATGCCCAGTGTCTGTACCAGAAGCAAGTGCCTGCTCACTGTATGTTATGCGCACAGCGTTATTCAGTCCTCACAAAAGGAAGAATTGAAAGACTCATCCTGTCATGGAAGGACTGTGAGAGATCCATTTTAAATAGAGAAAGGAATCGAGTCCCAGGTTCTCCAGCACCAAGGGTTAGGCAGCTTTGTGAATGTGTCAGACCTGACCCTCAGTTTTAACCTTGTGCTGCGCTGTCTCCTGAAGCAGCAGCAGCTCCTTCTGACCAGAGCCAGTAAGGGACCTTTTTTAAAGATCAGAGGATCTAAAGGAGTTCAAAGATATAAAAGGGACCTAAAGGGCACGGCACAACATTAATGTAAGAGCGGGTGAAACACCTACCAAGGAAGAATTTCCAGCACACACACACACACACACACACACACACACACACACACACACACAAATCAGCCCACTTTTTCACCTCACATTCAGAGGTGGGAAATACTCTAAGCTGTCCTAAGCAGAATAGAACATAAAATAAGCTATGTAGAAACTAAAATACACGTTAATGTTCCATTTATTCTGTGACAGCATAACAGCTATATGGTTTTTCATCAAGTTAGAAATGGAAAAGTAAGATCCCCAGAAAGCACAAGTTATTGCGCCACCAGTAAATCTGCCATCTCCTCTTTACATTGCGCCTCTTTCTCTGTCCTGGTCCTGTTTGCCCCTGCACACCCCTGACGCATGAAGAGACATTGATTCAGTGCCAGGCCCAGGGCAGGGATTCCCTTGGAAGCACCTTTGAGGACCAGCTGTGCCCCTTTGCTTAGTTAGCTCCAGGCACGGATGGTTAAGCACCATGCTGCATGGATACCACCTCTGACCGTTAGGAGAGTGTATTATGTTCAGGCCACACCTGCCAGCTGGTAACTTAGCTTCTGCCCTCTAAAGAATCACTGAGGCCCCACGCATGTTCCACACCAACCCTTCAGCTGTTTGGAGGGTGTGTGTCCACACTCTTCCCCACTCCACACTCACTCCAACCACTGCCAGCTCCTGTTCTCCGGGCTGAACTTCCCTAAAGCCTTCCAACTTCTCCTGTTTAATCTGAGGTCCACTCCTCTCCCTGTCTTTTCTGCTGTCCCTGAACTGGGTCCAGGCATTTGTCACTGTCTGTTTTTGAAGCATAGTGTCTGGAAATGAGCAATTTTGATAACGGTGATGACAGCTACCATCTACTGAAACTTCTGGGCCTGGCACTGTTCTAGGCATTTTGCATGTTTTTGTTTCATTTAAATTTAGTGCAACTATCTTTATTCTCATTTCATAGATGGGGAAATTGAGGCACAGGTAGATTAGGGAAGTCTCTCTACTTGGTAGAACTAGTTAGTGGAGCAGGGGTAGGAAGAGGTCATCACAAGGCTCATTCTGGGGACATACTGCCTCTGATACAGCCCACATACACTTTGTTGTCTGACATTGAGCTCTCCTTTACCTAAATCCTTAACAAAATTTCTGTTTTAATTCTGCTAAATTGCAACTCTCCCCATCCTCTCTTTGAGCCTTTAGAGAAAGCTACAGCACAGATCGGGCAGGAATCACTCTTTTTGAGCAAGGAAGAAACAAACCACAGAGAGGCTAAGTCACTGGCTCAAGGTCACACAGTGAGTGAGCTGCCTACTTCAGATGCAGCCAGAGTACAGCAGGGGCCAGCGAGACTGTTATCTGCCAGTGACTCTCTCCTGCTTTACGTAAGTTGAGCTCTGCTTCTGTGGAGGCCGAAAGGACACTGGGGCTGGCAGTGTAATCAGGTGTCTCACCCACAAGTGCACGCTGCCAGAACCAATTATTCAAATGAGTTTCCCAGTCAGGTTCCTTGGAAAAGGCCAGATGGCTCGATGTCTGTGGAAGCAGCTCCCCATCTCTGTCCCTGCAAGCAGGTGAACAGCATTTCAAAGTTAGCGTTGATAGCAACTTGATTTTAATAATTGATTCTACAGTGAAGACAGGCCTCTGAGGAGAGAGTAACCCACGATTAGTGGCTGGGAGTTTGGAGGAGCAAATTATGCAATAGAGTGGCGAATGCCATCATTTCTGGTCTTAGTTCCTAGACCAGTGCTTGTGTAGTGTCACTCCTCACCAACGTCCTCTGTGGCTCCCCTTTGACTGTCAGAAGGAAACTAAGCTCTTTAGCTAAAACTCAAGGCTTGCAGAGTGTCACCAAGCTTCCTTCCCAGTGTCTTCTCCCACTGTCTCTCTTGCCCCTTCCCACACACCCCACCCCATCTTCTCACCTTCTGGGGCTCTTTCCATGGGCATAAACCAGCCTGTTCTTGCACACATCTGTCCTTTGCTGGCATTCTGCCTAAGAAGTCTCCCAACTAAAGTATTTCTTTCCTTTCTTCTGTTTTGTTCTCTCCTTCTGTCTTTCTTCCTCTCCTTCCTTCCCTCAAATGTTCACCAAACAGATACTCCGTACCATGCACTGGGGAATAAGGTGGGCCTGGCCACTGGGCTTGCCTCACAGTCCACAGGGAGACAGCTGCCCTGGTGAAGGGAAATCAAGGCTCTGTGGGGTCACAATGGAGGCACCCCTACCTTAGCTGGGAGGATTAGGGCAGGGCAGTCAGGGACCATGAAGGAGATAGTGGGTGCAGTGAATCTTGAGGAATGCTTGGAAGTCAGCCTGGGGAAGAGAATGGTGGCATGTTCTAAAGCAAGGGAGGGATAGTAGTGAGTAACAGCCCTGAGGATCATAGTGATACAAAGCATTAACTGAACTTACAAGCTGCCTGAGAGTATACTAAGTGTTTTATATGCATTATTCCACTGGTGATATAGGCATGGTAATTAATCACACTCCTTCCATTTTTAACCTACCACTAACTTAGAAAGAGATACAGGAATCCAAAAAGTAGAGGTCCAAACATTAGCATTAGCATTGATAAAAGCAGGATTGCGAAGCCATGACCTTTATCTGTGACCACAATTGGCCTCCTTTTACTTCGCTCCAAAATTCAGCTTCCCCAGCAGCCACAAGCAAAACAGGAAGTGGGCTCCCTCCTGAGAACATTCCAGGCTCCTCACCCTATGGCAGAGAGCAGCCTGGAATGGAGCTGTTCTGTAGAGCTCTGCATCTGCGAGTGCATGCCGATAGCGGCTGGGCCCAACAGGTTCTGCTTCTTATCTTGACTGGCCGAGCCATCAGGTAAGTCTATCCCCTCCTTCAGAGAAGGGTAGCAAGGGTAGAAGACTATCTGTGTAGAAAGCAATGGGAGGTCCCACAAGCCCACGGACCTGTGAGGTAGGTTATTATGCTATCCCCACATCAGAGATTAGGCTTCTGATGTACACAGAGAGGTGCAGTTGTTCACCTAACACTCCACTGTTAATAGTAAGAGAAGCAAGGAGTCAACCCCAGAGCTTACTCCAGGCTGCGCCCCGAGCTTTGCTGCCTGAGCCTGGAGTGAGCTGCATCCCTGGGGAATGAGGCATGGCCCGAAGCGGCTGGTTTGTGTCATCAGAGATGCAGCTTCATGTGGAGTATAGTGCGTCCGCTGCACAAAGGCACCAGTAAGAGGGGCAGGGGGCCCGGAGTACTGCCCGGGCCGGACAAGCCTTGGGATTCAGTGGGACTGCATCAGCCCGCAGGAGGGACGTCTTTTTGAAATTACCTGAGAAACCCTCCTACGGGCCAGCCCTCTGTGGTGTACTGATGGGCGACATGGTGTGAGTAGTGTAGGAACAAGAGAGGAGCAGATTGCGGGGGTCCCTGAACCTCCCACCAATGTCAGAGCATAAGAATAGCTAACATGCAGCACTGATCTCGGACTAGGCTGTGTCCTCAACACGTAACACGTACAGTCTCATTTAGTCCTCAACGCAATCCTCTGAGAAAGGCAAAATGCCCACCTTCGGGATCAGAGCTGAGGCACAGAGAAGGTCAGCTGCAAAGGCGGTATTTTGCCAAGCTAGGATTTTATCCAGGCAACATGGCTCCAGAATCCACACCGGGCCATGAAGCAAGTGGGCAAGGGGTTTGCCAGCTCCCAGACCCAGAAAATAGAGAACTCCTTTCCAGTTGTAGCGCCTCTGCCCTTTTTCCTTAAAATATGCAGTAGTTAATTCCTAGCTCAAGGGCCAGTGAACAACTTCAGAAAAATGTTCTTCCTTGGCCCTTTTAAAAGGGAGCCTACTCCTTATCAGTGTTCTTATTGAAAGAAAAATAATCCCTTGGTTCTGCAATGGACTTCCGCTTCTACCCTTACATAGCTGCATGACCATGGCAAACCTCATCTACCCTCTTGGCCTCAGCCTCCCCTGATAGAATCTTGAGTCTGTTCAGGTGGAGACTGACCCTACAGATTGTATTATGTTGCAATGCTGGAAAGCCCCCTCCCTGGTCCACTGTTTGTTTTTGCCAAACGGGAGCCAGGAGGGAGGAGGGAACATTGACCCCTAGAGCGTATGCTGTGAGTGAAAAGGAGAGACATTCGGACAAAGCTGCTCCTTGTCCACTGGGAATAATTGCTAGGAGACAGGGCCCCAGCATGCAAGAGTTGGAAATGATCCCTTTTTCAGGTGTGATCTGAGTACTCCTTCCCCTAATTGTACCACTTTTCCAAAAAGGGCACCATTAAAAGGTAAAGACTTTGCCGAACCTTGGAGATAGGAAACTCGAGTGTTAATCCTGGCCTTGCTACAAACCAAGAGGACTTCAGATGGGCATGCAGTTTAAGCACTGCCTAAAGGGTCCTGGTCAGGAGGCCAGTGGAGGATGTGACTCTGCTCCCAACCCAAAGTCTGGCCAGAGCAAGTGGCATCATTTTATGTTTCACTCATCCAGAAAGAACCCATTTGTAACTGGTTAGCCTGGAGAAGGGCACCTTTGAGAGATTCATGTACAAATGTTTTTTATGCTAATTGTTCATTTTGAAACTTCACTTCCCCACTGAAAAACAAAATCGCATCTATTCCTACCTCCTGCAAAGGACAGTTCATCTATCAGGCATTCCCTGGACTGCTAAGAGAAAGTCGAATGAGGGCTAAGAACGTAAGCTTACAGCAGGGCAGACTGGGTTTAAGTCTGTCACTTGTCCTTGCCAAATCATGGACAAATTCCTTAACCCTCTGAGGCTCTATTTATGCAGTTCACCTGAGAGTCAGCTGTGTACCAGACACTGTGCTAACACCGAACACTCAGTGGAAGTGAATTAGATTGTCTTTGCTCTAACAGCTTTTTGAAGGTCTTTGAGGAAAACAGATGAATTTGTCCAAAGTCAGAAAGCTACTTGATGGCAGATGCGGAGCTCAAGCCCAACTTTGAAGCCTGTGTTCTCATTGATCCCCTCTCTAGCTTCACAGTCCAGGTCACAAAGATCTTTTGTCATGTTGATTTAAGAAGGAATGTGAGGGAAGTTCTCTGAATACCCTTGTGGTGGTGATTAGGTGTGGATGGGTTAAGATCATTCCTGTGTTTGGGATAAAGGGCACTGTCTCCATCTACACCACAGCAGAGCCCAACCCACCTACTGAGCATTTTTCAGGGGCTATTGATGACAGATTGTCTGGCATTCCGACCCTGGCCAATCAATAGAGCTTGAAGGTGCCTCAGGCCAAGGGCAATTGAATCCCAATGTTTTTGTGGCATTAAATAAAGCAATATTTATTTTGCTTTTGGTTCAAATATACTTAATTCAATTCAGCTCATTGGTGATGCTGAAAAACTGCCGTGTTTGGGAGACAATTGCACACATGCCCCATACATCTCTGCTTGCCAATGCCAAGACTCCCAGGAGTGTGCAGCCTCACGGTGCTCAGGTGAGATCGATCTGGAGCTGCTGCGCTGACTTTCACTCTATCTTTTAGAAAAGTTGAAAACAAAACCAGGAGAAGGGGAATTAAAGTCATTGCTCTCGTTCTGGCTGCCATTACTGTAACAGATACAACCACAATGTCCTACACAAGATGGAGCTATTTATTTGCTATTTGAACAACATTCTCAGGAACCACTATATCTTTGCCATTAGGCAAAGGATGAAGATGCCGGGATTGGAAAAGGAGAAAATCATAGCTTCATATCCCTCCATAGAGCATACATACTGTCTCACAGATGGGGGAAGCACCTCACAGAGCAACTATGAATCACCCTTGCATGGAGAAGACCTGGGTTCCTGTCTCAGCTCTGTATTCTAGCAGGTGTCGAGTGACCTTTTGAAGGTCAAATCCTTCTTGGATTTGATTGGTTCATTTATAAAATGAGGTTAAGTGATACCTACCTCACTCAATTATTGATTATTGTGAATGTATTTTGTATTTAAAAGATGTTCAAATACTTTCCAAAGCACAGTTGTATGTCACTCAACAAAAGGGAGGTACATTCCGAGAAACGTATCATTAAATAATTTTGTCATTGTGTGACCAGGAAGTGTAGTTACACAAAATATGATGGCTACAATGTCACTAGGTGATACAGTCTTTGAGACCACTGTTGTATGTACAGCCCACCACTGACTGAAATGTTGTTCTACTGTGCATGACTGTATATCTGCAAGCAATTGCCTGAGCCTAGTTTGCAAAGTTGCAGAGTATTCATTCATGCATTTGTGCATCTAGTCAATCACTCATCTATCTATTCAACAGATATATTGAAATTTCTCTGTACCTGGCTCTATTGCAGGTAACACTGGAATGGGGGTGACTCCATTCCAGGGACTTAGATATCATTATTGCCTTCATAGAGCTCACAGTTTAGATGAAGAAAAAGATACTCAAGAGTACTTCCAACTCAATGGGAAGAAATTATATATTATGAAATCATATGTGAATTTGGCCTCTGTATATTTGCATTTTCTAGATTTGCTCTAACATCCGATATTCTGTCCCACTGGTGACATAAATAGTCCCCATTCTTGTCAGAATGTAGGTCTTAATTTTAAATTCATTCAGAAAAATTATCTTAAAAATGAATAATAGAAGAGCACCACAGAGACCCAGGATTTCACAGTTAATGACTCTAACTAAACTGGCCATCAGAGGAATGAGAGTCTGGCATCTGGAGTTCATCTGGTCCACCCCCCTGTCTTTCGGGCAGCTGCTTCTTGGTCCTTGGTCCTGAAACCACTGATGAGATAGAGCCTACACCAACCTTGGCTTCCTAGTGCTTATAGCCAGTTAGAGACAAGAGCAGAACATGCTAGGAGCCTGTTAGAAATATGTACGATTTCTGCCCATTCTTGCTTCCTTAAATTCACACATGCCATCCCCTCTGCCTGGAATGCCCTCTGTTATCATCGTATCTAGATGCCCCACGCCCAAAGCCTCAGGCGGTCATAGGTGGGTCTTTTCAGAGGTTGCTGGATCTAGGCTGTGTGATGCTGGGATTAAGTATGTAATGTCAGGGGCTGGGGATTTAGCTCAGTGGTAGAGTGCTTGCCTAGCAGGCACGAGGCCCTGAGTTCGATCCCCGGCACCACTCTCACCAAAAAAACTATGTGATGCTGGAATGAAGTGTATGATGCTGGGATTATGAGTGTGTGATTAGTAAACTAGTCCACTGATTGGTTTTGCACAGTTCTGGGTGTGGATAATTGGGAAGGTGCACCTTGGGGCATGAGTGCTACCTGCCTTAATGGCGTGTAGTTTGCATAGAATGTGAGGGACAGAAAGGACTGCTGCCGTTGCTTGCTGCTTGCTGCTTTTTCTTGCTTCTGCCTGCCATGAACTGTTTCTCCTCTGTGATGCCCCTCTGCCGTGCCACCCTGCCTCGGAGCCAGCCAGTTACGGACTGAAACCCCTACAAACTATGAGCTGAAATAAGCCTTTCCTCCTTTAACTTTAGGCATGGGATATTTTGTCTCAGCAACAAAAAAAGGTAACTAAGACACCCTCTCACCCTTTGACACCTGTCTGTGTCCCACGCAAATCTCAAAAGTTGAGAAATGCGTGCAATTAATGTTAAATTATTGATCATCTTTGTCTAGTTGATGGTTCTTTTTAAAACTGTGTTGACCCTTTTCCTAGAGTATTTTGTTTTATTTCTATTTTAACTTAACTTTATTGGAAATATAAGCTCCTCCCAAAGTCCCCAACTCTGGGTCTAAAGCCCAGTTTTTCATGCTTTAGAATCATATAATGAAAGGGCTGAAGGAGACTTCCATGAGTGTAGTGTATTTACTTTGTTTTACAAAGAGGAACATAGACCACAGAGAGGGCGGGTGACTTTCCCAAGATGACATAGACATTGGAGGACCATTTGGTTAGAGGTGCCCTTGGCTAAAGTAACAAGGACTGTCTGTGGCCACTTAACCAGAGGCAAGAGCTCATACATCTTTACTAAAATGTTTTGTTCGGTTAGTACGTAATTACTGGTAGACTCAATTGCCATTAGAAGCATTATTTGAAAATCAGCTCACAATGTGCCCACACAGGTAGTATGCACTGAAGAGTTGCACGACTGCTCCAGTAACTTTCAGGGAGCTCTAGGACACTTGGAAGACTGATGTTGCCTTTGAATCACCAGTCACACTCTAGTTCACTGCAGATTGTATCAAGGATTTGATCTTCCAGGACCTTTCATTTCTAACATTTTTCTTCATATTGAATACTATTTTTTTTTTAATCAGAGAGGTTTCCCCAAAGCAGCATGGCCAAGAGGGAATATGATGAGGCCCAGGGCAAGATTCTAGCCTGGGCCAGATGGAGTATCAGTTATGTAACCTTGAAGGACCAGCTTATTCGCAACACTACCCCTGGAAAAATGAAGTCTACCTGTGTGGCTGGATGTTTGTGAAAATTATATAGTATTAGATAGGAAGTGTTTATTCACCAACTATGATCCAGACTCTTTGTCAGGCACAGGAATACAACCAATTGATGGCCCAGTAGGAAAGATAGACGCAACAGTTACTACATTTTGTGCCGTTGCCATTGTGATGGGGCAGCAATGGCTGCTGCAGGAGCAGAGGAAAACCATCTACCACACATTTATAGAAGTGTAAATCCTTCTCTACCTCATAAAGGAGGTGATATTTAAGTTTAAACAACCTCAGTGATGGTATGATTATCACCATGACTACTGTCAGTACTGGCTATCATTTATTCAAATTCACTCTGTTCAGAGGATTCTGCTGGGCCATTTACATACATTAGTTCGTGTACACAATCTAGAAGGCCAAGGCTGTTATCCCATTATACCTATGATAAAACAGAAACCAAGAGGGGTATTTAAAAAAGAAAATTTTCAAACGTCACATAGCTGGTAAGGAGTCTAGCCAAAAGTTAAACCTAATTATGAGTCCCCAAACCTCCGGTCTCCACAATATAGCCTTACTGTTCCATGCAGCTCCATGGGGCAAGGTTGAGACTAATGAGAAAAGTTACTGAAATAAAAATCTCAACTAAAGAAGAGAAAGATTAAAGACCCAATCCAAAAATAGGCAACTGAAATGAATAAACATTTCTCAGATGAAGAAATAAAAATGGCAAATAAGTATATGAAAAAATGTTCAACATCACTAGTCATCCAAGAGATGCAAATCAAAACAATGTTAAAATTCCACCTCACTCCAGAAAGAACCGCGTGTATGGAAAAATCGACCAATAACAAATGCTGGCAGGGCTGTGGGGAGAAAGGAACACTCCTCCACTGTTGGTGGGAATGTAGACTGGTCCAGCCACTGTGGAAATCAATATGGAGATTCCTCAAAAAACTACAACTAGAGGTTCCATTTGACCCAGCTATTCCCCTACTGGGAATCTTCCCAGGAGAATTAAAATCGTCATACCACAGGGATGTATGCACAACCATGTTCATAACAACACAATTTGTAATAGCTAAGTCTTGGAAACAACCTAAATGCCCAACAACCAATGAATGGCTAAAGAAAATGCGGTTTTTCTACACAATGCAGTACTACACTGCCATAAAAAAGGATAAACTGGAGTCATTCGTATGTAAATGGATGTTCCTTGAGAACATACTTTTAAGTGAAATAAATCAGACACTCACGAGTACACAGCGAATTGTTTCTCTGATATGAGAAACCATAACTGTTAATAAGGACAAAGAGGTGTAATAAATATTATATAGAAAGAAGATAATATACAAAGGAGAGGAGTATTAGAAAGAAGGGGGAAAAGCAGAAAGGCAACAAAGGAAAGAAAAGGGAAAGGGAAAATATGGAATATTATGAATAAACCTGCTGTAAATAGGGAGGGAGGGAACAGAGGGGAGGGGTGGGGAAGAGGGGGAAGAACCAAGATGCATCATGTACAGGTACAAAATAAATGTGATGAATGTGACCATTGTATGTAAAATGTACCAATACATGTTCTTGGCTTAAAATAAAAATAAAATAAAATAAAATAAAATAAAATAA
This sequence comes from Hystrix cristata, assembly GCA_004026905.1. Taxonomy (NCBI): domain Eukaryota; kingdom Metazoa; phylum Chordata; class Mammalia; order Rodentia; family Hystricidae; genus Hystrix; species Hystrix cristata. The sequence goes on along the minus strand of PVJO010012608.1, from coordinate 39,539 downwards.
AATAAAATAAAATAAAATAAAAAATAAAGAAGAGAAAGAATTTCCTAAAGGAAATTCCCAAAAATTAAATGAGCTACCTGGACAGGTATTGAGCTGCAGGTCATAAAAGTACAGAGAGCAAGCTGGTAACCTGGACAAGACATTGCCGAGGGCAGAAGAGGGGCACAGAACCAAGCATCTCTAAGGATACAGTTGTTTATGATTAAGTCTGTTATCAAGAACAATGTTCTTTTCCAAAATTTTAGTTGCTCAGTGGGGACTGGAAGAGCTCTGTGGACACAGTGCTCAGATCAGTGGTTTCCTCTGATTGATAACAAGCTACTGCGAATTGGACAATATAGGACCCTCTTAGAGTTTTCTATAAATTATCCCATAAGGCCAAATGCTTAGAGATGCATTCAGCTAAAGTAGCAAGGACTGACTCCAGCCACTTAATCAGAAAATAAATGTGTATGAAGGGGCATACAGAATCAAGTAGAAGTTGGAGGTCAGACTTGAAAAACAAGCAATTAAGTAGCTCTGAAGGGCAGTGTCCTTGTCCATTATCTGTTGCTATAACAACATACCAGGGATCACATAATTTATAAAGAATAATTTGTTTGGCTCACAGTTCCAGGGGCTGAGAAGTCCAAAACACATGGCACTGGTATTTGCTCGACATCTGTTGAGGGCCTGGTTGCTGCCCATCTCAGAGGGCATCACACGGGGAAGCAGAGCAAGTATGCTGGCTTGGGTCTCTCCTTCTCTTCTTGTAAGACCACTAATACCATCATGGGGCCCTAAATTTTTGACCTCATCTAATCCTAATTACCTCCCAAAGACCTCACCTCCAAATACTATTAACATATCAATTTGAGGATTAAGTTTCCAAAACACAAACTTTGGGGGAAATACATTTAAACCATAATAGGCAAGAATAATCTGTCTCCTTTTGCCCAGTAGGACTGCTGCACAACACTCCCCACTCTTGGCACCATCCAGTTCCAAATTTAAATCCTGCACAGGAGTGGCTGTTGCCTGATCCTGGGTTCCTTGCTGTTTCTCTGGCTTCCAGATCACAAAGAGGGAGGAATTGGTTTATCTTGCTTCCATGGTAGGAGACAAGGGATAGCCATGGCCTTGTTATCTTGTGCATGGAAGTCAAATCCACTCCATTCTATCACCCTATCTAATAATAGACTTAGAGGCCAGGCATTCTCCAAAGAATATAGACAAAGAATATAGACACTGACTACAGATTAGGAGAGAATAGAGCATGGATTTGAACTCAGATCTGCCTGCTTTCCAGACTGGAGTTAAAAGTGAAATAATTCTTGACCACTACTGTCCACTCCAGCCTCCTACGGATGGTAAAACTAGTAGTCTATATCATGCATGAAAGATATAAAATAGTAACAAAATATAACAAAATTTTTGAACAATCATTATGTACTAGACTTTATGCTAAGTTCATTATCTCATTTAGTCATCACAACATTGCCCTGAATTATAAATTATATAAATCCATAAATATATTTTCTTTTTGTTGTTAGACTGTATATTTCTTAAAGCAGAGAACATCTGTTATCCTTCACTCTATCCCAGCAAAACCATCATGGAGTTGGTGTATAAAAGTTCTCAACAAAACTGTAATGAATTACTATATTTAGCTCTTGGCTTATCCTTCCTCTATAAGCTTTTCATCACTGGGCCCAAATATACAATACACACAATTTAAAGGAGAAAGGGTTTAATTTTGCTCATGATTTCAGAGGTTCAGTCCATGGTGGACCGGCCTCAAAGTAGAAACATCATGGGCTTGGTAGATGAATGCTGCTCACTTTGTGGTGAGTAGGAAGCAGAGTCAAGGAATAGTACCAATAAGAGATATACCCTCCAGGGGTTGGAAATTTTGCTCAAGTGGTAGAGTGCTTGCCTAGCAAGCACAAGGTCCTGAGTTCAATCCCCAGCAAAAAAAAAAAAAAAAAAAAAAAAAAAAAAAAAAAAAGAGATACACCCTCCAAAGGCATGCCCCCAGTGACCCACCAAGACATACCAAGAAGTGTGCTTTACTAATCCCTTGGCAACTCCCAAGGCAATCAAGTTGACAATTAAATTTAGCTGCCACATTCCTTTGCTTGTTAACTTGACATCCAAACACATATCCTTGAACATACTTAACCCTCAAACAAAGAGAGTAGCAAGTTCATAAATTCTGCCTAACATAATACAATTATCTTGTAAACAACTAAAAATGAAATAATCCCTTCCCCAAAGTTTCAACAGTTCTAGCATTTCTCAAATGCCCAAGTCAATATTCACTTCTTAGATTTAAGGCAAACTATTAGCTCTAAATCACTTGAAACTTCAAAATGTAAGTTACATATTCCCAATATACTATGGTATAAGATAAACACTCACATTCCAAAAGAGAGGAATAGAATAGGACCAAAGCAAGATCAAAACCCAGTGTGGCAGACAGTAAGTCCTGCCTCCAGGACATGTAGTGGTAAGATGTGAGTTCCAGAGGGCTTGAGTGGCCCCACCCCTATGGCATGGCCTCTCTCTTGGGCTAGCTCTACTCCTGCCAGTGTATTTTCTTGTTAGCTGTTCCAGATTTCTGGGGTTTCCACTGCAACTTCAGTTTCATTCCCACAGATTCATGTATCCACTTTTAAGAGGCACACTGCCTGGTCTCCTAGGACTTCCTCTGATATCTGGGTGGAAGCCTCTGTGACCCTACAACTCTTGCATTCTGCATGCCTGAAAAACTAGCATCACATGGATGACACCTTGATCTGCCACCAGCTAGAATATTAACCAGGCACCCTTGGACCATGGCTGCAGTGGGCCCTGAATGCCTAGATAGCTAAGCATAGTGAAAAGAATCTTGGGAAACTAATTCTCTAGACAGCTCTTCTTGAGCAGGGGCCCGGAGGCTCTCTTCTCAAATGAAAGATTTATATACATTTTTACCCTTCAGCCTGCTATGGATCAGGTATTGCTGATTTCCCAGAAGTCCTTAGGGTTTTTTTAAATTGTCCTTGTTCAAAGTACATGTTTCTTTTTAATGGTCCTAATCTCTTCATGAACTACAACTTTGCCCCCAATATTATACATGGTTCATTTTAGGCAAAATTTAAATTTTTCAAATTTTTCTGCTCTGCCCTTTGCCCTCAATTATCACTATAAATCTGGCTAAAAGCATCTTGCAGTATCCATGTAACAGCCTGGATGTTGGGCTGCTTTGAAATTTCCGCTGCTAGATCAGTTAGTCTACCACCTTTAAACTCAGCCTTATGCAAAGCCTTCTGACATGGGTAAAATGTAGACATTTTTTTGCCAGAGTATAACGTGCATGGCCTCTAGTCTAACTCCCAATAAAGTACTCATCCCCAGCAGAAGCCTCATGACCTGCCTTTTACTCTCCACGTTCCTATCAACATTCTAGTCTTCTGAGTTTCAACCAGAATAGCAGATCAGATTCTGATACAGCAATTTAGTTCCTCTCTGGCTTACATCTCTAAACCTTTCCAAATTCCTTCTTCAAACCAGTTCCAAATGCTTCTGAACCATATGGTCAGGTATAGTCACAGCAGTGAGCCCACTTCTCTAGTACTGTTTTTGTATTAATCAGCTTTTTGTCACCAGGGTTAAATACCCACCATACACAGCTTAAAATGTGGAGTGGTTTATTTTTACTCATGGTTTCAGAGGATTCAGTCCATGGTCCACTGGCTCCAAAGCAGAAACATCATGGTAGAAGGGCTTGGTGGAGGAATGCTACTCACCTCATGGTGGACAAAAGCAAAGCAAGGGAAAATAACACCAGGGAGTGGTATACCCTCCAAAGGCATGCCCTCAATAACCCATCTAGACACATTCAGAAGTGTGCTTTACTAATACCTAGGTAGCTCTCAACTAATCAACTTGATAATTCACCATTACGTTCCCTAAACCAGTCTCCCTTCCTCAATTCACTTACACATTGTTGAAGACAGAGAACTTGTCCTAATTTTTTTGTTCCCTAAGATAGCATAGGCCTTAAAGCTGAACATTTCTGGGCTTGAACCCTGCTCCACCATGTGCTTCCTAAATGACTCTGAACGGGTTTAAGATGAGCATGTCTGTGGGTGAAGTACTTAATTCTCAGGACTAAGTAATGTTAGTAAGTCCCTTGTTGATAGTGTTCTCTTGATTGTGATAATGATGCTGTAAGCTGCAGGCAGGGCTCTCTCTGTTTTTGCTCAAAATCAGCGAAAAGCCAATATCAGCACTTGGCTGATCTAAGTACAGCAATGCAAAGGCAAAATCACAAAACTCTTTGCCAGGCATCCAAGGCCCTTCACACATCACCCCCACCTGTTTTCTGCAACATCACCATCACTGCCCTCCTCCTGCATCCTGGATGATGTAGTCAAACCAAATTGTCCACCATTCCTTCAAGTTCTGTGTGGTCCCATATGTTCTTTCTTTAGTTACGTGCTTCCTTCTCCCCTCAGTAACTGGCAAAATTTCATTCCTTTATTAGAGCCCAACCCCAATGCCTTCTCTTTAGTGAGGCTTTCTCCATGCATCTCCACAAAATGTTAGCTCTTCTGCTGCTGGATTGCTGCCGTGTTCATTTGAAAGGACAGGAGAGCATTAATATTATTTACCACCCCCATTCCCAGCCCAGACATCTAGAGCAGAGGGAGATCCCCAGGGGAGCCCTTTACTTTGCTGAGTAGGACGATCGGTAGGACTGTACGTTTTGTAGTCAGAGAAGGGGTAAAATTATGTTGTTTATGAAAGTAGAGAAGAGTTTGGAAGATAAAATCCCAAGAATTAAACTAGCGGGACCAAAGGATGGAAATGAAAAAAGATAAAATCTGAAGGAGAGAGTTTTTTAATCAGTTACCATCAGTTTTGAATCTGGCCAAAAATCTGAAGAGTGAAAAATTTTATTATATTGGTGATAGGCAGACAGATGAGTTTTGATCAAGAATTCAGATCTGTAAGATAGTGCTATCTGTGTGAGAGACTAATTTTTAACTAAAACGACCACTGATCAGAGAAAAAGAGTGGTAGTTTGAATTGTTAGCAAGCACGGTGTTTCTGAAAGTTGTACTTTGTCCTGGGCTTGCCCGGATGTGAGCAGGCCCAGGGACCAGAAGCATGAAGACAGAGCTCTGGAGAAGATGCCTCATCCCAAGTGTGAGCACAGCTTTAACTCTGGAGGAATAAAAGGAGGGAAAGGGAGAGGAAGAGAACCAAGATGTCACAATTACACTTGCTCTAGTGATGTTATTTCATGTGTCCAGAGTGGTCAATGTAAGCATCACTAAGCAGGTGACATATGAGCAAAGATCTGAATTAAGTGAGAGAATGAATTACTCAGATATCTAGGAGAAGAGGGTTCTGAGCAGAGGGAACAGCCTGTGCAAAGCCCGTGAAGGAGATTAGAGCCTGGTGTGTTGGAGAAACAGTGAGAACAGTATCTGGTAGAGAGCAAGCAAAGGGGATAGTGGTGGGATCTGAGGTCGAGAGGTTAAAAGGAGGCCACAGGGTAATTGTAGCCTGTTGTAAGGATTTGGGCTTTTATGCTACATGTAGCAGGGAAACATTTGAGCCAAAGAGGTCCATAGGCTGTTTTATGTTTTGAGACATTCACTCTGACCATTGTGTAGAAGATGGAAACATGGGGGTGGGGGTGGAAAGATACTAGAATGAAAACAAGAAGACCAGGTAAGAATTTGTCACAAAACTCTAGACCTTATTCAAAATTCAAGGTGGTATCAGTGGAAGTGATAAAAATGATGCCAGTACCTTTGGAAGGTGGAGACAATAGACTGGTTGTAGGTATGAGACAAAGAGAAATAATGAGGGCACCAATGGTTTTAGCAAAGTGTTTCCTTCTATTGCACTGTGCAGATGATGTCCCTATGTATATGGGTGCTGAAGTAAGACTTTCCCAGAAATACTTTTGAACTTCTCTATGATGCAGTTTCTTCTTCTGTAAGGTAGAAATTATAATAGTAGTGGCTTCATGAGATTGTTGATAAAACTAAATGAATTAACACATGTAAAGTGCTTCAAAATGTCTTTGGAAATGCTAGATAAGTGACGTAATTACTGTTTGTACACCTAGCTAATTTGGCGTGTGAAAAGGCTGGTCTGTCCTACTTACAGTCATTCTTACTTTGGGTATTGCCTAGGTGTTCTCTGATGGGGTTTGACCTGAATCGTCACTGGGTGGATCCCTCTCCATGGGCTCACCCTACTCTGCACGGGGTGAAACAGCTCATCGTCCAGATGTACAACGACCCAGTGAGTAATCAAATGTCCTCAGTGGCTGCTGGTCTCATGGCCTCATCTGGGAAGAGGAAGTGCAGTGCTGGAAAAGTTCACTTGGAGATGAAACTTAGGAATGAATAGGCAGAGCCAGGAAGGATCTAGGCCTGCACGTCACATTTGCCAGACCCCGATGGGTTTTCCCAATCCCTCATTTCTCCCTACCCCTCACCAAGTATTAAGTTTCGTTATGGTGGTCTCATGGGATGAGGGAAATTTACTGGAGTACAGCTATATTTGTCAGGACACGCTCCTTGGTTACAAGCTAAAGAATTATAACTTGAACTAGTATAAGCAAAATAGAAGCTTTATCAAAAGAACGCCAGGGGTGTTTTTACAGTTGAAGACTGTAGCCCAGCCTCCTCCCATGTGGGGAACACGACTACCAAGTGTCACATCCGGTGGCTCTACTTCCCGCCACCACACCGACTTGCTCTCGTTTTCTGGTCTCAGGGCTAAATGGGCTGAGACTGTCCTGGCTTGGAGGATAGGTCTAGCCCTAGGCAAGCCAGCTCTAGCCTAAGAGGCAAGGATATGTAAAGACAGGTCAACATCATGGGACCCATGTTGCTGGAGTTGGGGTGTAGCATAGTACCCCAGAGAAGCGAGCCTACTATTCCAGAAGAAGGAAGGGAAACTGGCATCAGAACAATGGGCATCAGCACCATGTTTGCTCAAAGGGGCAAGTTCCTGTCCACGGGAAATAAGAGGAGGCAGTGGGGTTTCATAGATTAGAGAAGGGAGGCAGACCACAGTCATTCTCTGACAAGCTGTCAAGGAGAATGCCGGACAGACCTTTTTCTTCAGGTGGAGGTCATGGGAAGAGGTAGGGCATACAGGGAAATAGAACTTTTTAACAGTTAGCTACCCAAGAATAAAGTAAGTATATGAGTGCTGAGCTTTGCTTTACGCAAAGTGTTCGACCTCAAGCTAAATGGTATTCTGTCGAAAACAGTACATAGAGCAGACTCAATTGTGTAGAAGACAGTCTAGAGAAATTACATCTGTATCCCTTCCATCGGTGATGATTGTAATTTTATTACCCCTTAACTCCTGTTAGGTGCCAAGTGATGATAGCTAAGTCAGCAAAGTTCTCAAAGTCGGCATGCTTCAGGGTGCACCAGTGTAATCCATCCTATTTACTCTTGTTGAATATGCTAATGTATCCTGAATTAAGGAGAAACATATATAGATCAGGAAAAATAGTACTGAAAAGCAAACACATATATCAAAGCAATGATTAATGAAAAATTGTGTCCTTGGGTGTAACATAGTTTTATTGGTTATGAGACATCTTTTTTCTTGATTGTGGTTGTAAATTTTGTTTGCCTGGGTTCTCCCCTGGCTTACCTTCTGTGTCAGGGTTTGCATGGCCATAGCTTTAGTATATTGGCTTCCTTTTCTAGTTTATTCTTGCAACTCAAGGATGGCACTAGCTATGCTCACCAAGTCCTTTTATTACTCTGAACTCTCCATGCCATCCTGATTGGCCTTCCTTGCAGAGAGAAGCCTTGTGTGATTTTCTCAGCAAGGGTGTGCGGTCTACCGAGTTCTCCCTCCCTGGTTCCTGGGATGACTGTGGTTTCCTCGATAGAGTTGTGATGCTGTCTCCTACTGCTTCCTCCTCCTCAAGAGAACCGCTCCTACATTTTTTCTGATCTGGCTGATAATAGATACTCAATAATTATTTGTTGAATTGAATGGGATCGAACATGGCAAATCCTGTTATGCCAAATGTAACATGGTTTGTAGATACGAAACAGTTATACATACAGGACAATGAGGCAAGGTGAAAGAACAGATACTGGGCCAGGACAAGTGATAGAGTAAAAGGCTATGGAACCAAGTAGTGTTTAGATGAATCCCCAAAGAAAGAACTGGGGGTGGGGGGGGGCAAGGAAAGGGGTTAAGGATTGCTGAATAGGAAGAGACTTCAGCCTGCCACTGCCATCATCAATTAGAAGTCATAGATTTGCTCGCAAGCAACTGGCCATTTGTCACTGTTACAAAACATAGACCAGGCAGAATTGAGTTGCAGAGACATTAAGAAATTACTTATTGCATAAATAGATATAGCATGAACTGCCTGGATCTTAAAAAGTATACCTGGATGCTGGGCTAGTTGTAGAAACTACTTTTCCCTAAAATCCATGCCTTTACGCATCAAGAAAGGACGCAGTGCCCTAATATAGAAGTCAAGCTGACCTGGGATGGGCTCCCAGCTCTCTTGGTCTCTTCCCTGCTCCCTCTGTCCTCACCCTAAACTTTTTTAGTGGGGCAATTCAACACTTACTATCTCACAGGTTCTGTGAGTCTGGAAAGCAGGAATGGCTTAGCTGGATCCTCTGCTGAGGGTCTCGGAAGGCTGCCGTCAGTGTCCATTTGGGCTGTGATCTCACCTGAGGCGTGTTCCTTACCCAATCCTTTACCTCCTTCTTTCTACATTTCTATATACCAAGCACTGTGTGTCTACCAATGAAAAAAAATTAGCTCTTGCAATATACAGAGGAATAAACATTAAACAAGTAAATACACATAAATATAGATTTACACAGCATGTCAGGGGTTATTGAAAAAGAAAAGCTGAACGGTCATAAGTCACAGCCTTCTTGGGGCAGTTCTGGTTTATACCAAGAGTAGTTTTTTATAAAATCTTCTTCCATTCTTAAACATGTCCTGGTTTGGATGATAGATTATACATTCCTTATAGTTAAAAGTGATGTAAAGGTACCTAGTACAGTACTCTTTTGTAGCAGATCCTCAAGAGACATTATTTGGATCTCTTTCAAATTCATATTTGACATAAGCCTTGTTGTGTCCCGTTGTAAACACTGCAGGGCCTGAGGCATCTGTCCTAATAGCTTTAAATGGGTTTCTACTCCTGACCTTCAGTGTCGCGAATATAACCATCATCACTCAATCCTGAGCCATCTGAACTGCCAAGAAGGCTTCTGTACTTACTTCTAAGTGCTCACAACCTCACCCCAGTTCTGGTGGCCTTCTGCCCACAAAATCAACAGAGAATCGGCAAAATCCTGTAAGATCTGAGTGTCGCTCCTGGCTCAACTCCTTCAGGCCCTGTGCAGGCCGCTGGTGCCCCACCACAGCCTGGTGGAGGGAGGCTTTACAGTTACTCGGGGTGCATTTATGAAAGGAGGCGCAGGCTGTGGGAGCCCAGCCTGGGAGGCAGTCTCTGAGCTAGTACATGAGGAATGCTTGGGGCCGGGAGAACATTCCACTCAGATAACAGCATGCGCCTCTGCCTTGAGTAGATGGCAATGAGGGGACCAAAAGTTATTCTATGTGGTGATTATTGGGGGCAGACAGAAGGACAAAGGGAGAACTATGATACAGGGAAGGTTGTAGATTTTACTTTCATGGAAATGCAGAGAGACTGAAGGATTTAAGTAGGAAAGGACAGAATCAGATTTGCATTGCAGCAAGATCCCTCCGGTCTGCAGATGTTAAGGAGCAAGACGTAAGGGACGTGGGAACAATGACTGAGGGGAGAGAAGGAGTTTGTATGACACCTGTCGTTTTGGCTTGAGCTGGATGTGTGGATGGTGAATGTGGATGTGATTTCCTTCCTGAGGTCGAAAACTTCCCGAGGAGGAACAGTATGTGCAGGGATGGGTGATGTATCGATCACTGGATGTGCCTGGCTTAAAATTGAACAGAAGTGACACGTCCAGCCTGCACTGTGAGTCCCCTGGAAGGAGCCCTCTGTCCCTCTCACTCGGCAATGACAGCCCGGGAATATAACCACTTGTGTTAGTAATGGCATTCACTTCAAAGCCTGCTTCCTAGTCCATGCTCACTAAATCCCTGACCCCTCTTGGGGACACTGGGTATTAAATGATGATCTGGAAAAAAAAAAGTGTTTAACCCAGAAGATTCCGCAGAAGCTGAGATATAAAGTGTTTCAGGTTCCGTGTCCATGAAAGCTCCCTCTGGGCGATGTGGCTCTTGTTTACCAGTTGTGATAGATCATTCCCTCTGGGGGCAGAATCTGGCTAATTTTTCTCAGAGTGCCTGGTGCCCAGCAGAGATCTTACTCTGAACATAAAAACTGAACAACTGATGAAGCAAACCTGGAGCTTCTGACTTGGTATTAGACTTTTCTGAGGAGGAGGAGACACTGAAGCACAACCCTTCCCCTACCTCACCCGGCCTTTGGGGTATTCTGTGATTCCACTGCCACCATCACTGTGCCTTGTTTTAATTAAAGATCTGGTCTGGTGACACGAATCTTCTCTTCTGCTCACCTACCACCTGCCCACGTTGACCAGAACTTCCAGGGAGAGGACATAAGATGACATCACCTGCTCCTGTTCCCAGGACAGGGTTTCTGATCATTGTCACTGACCTGTTCCACCTGGACTCCCACGTTCATCACCATTCATGTTCCTGGGTCCCAGGTCCCTTGTCTTCCTAGTCCCCAGCTGGTCCCCACTCACCAACCACTTCTTATTCAGAAGTTGAACCCAGGCATTTTGGTATCGTAACGGTGGTGAAGACCCAGAGAACCAGTTCCAACTCTGCTCTTTGCCGAGGTCACTCCTTCTCATTCTGATTTTAGGTCTCAGAGTATTTAAGTAATTAGTACTGGGAATCACATCACCTTTCAAGTGAGAAATCACTCCCTACCCATGGGAGTGTCACTTTGCTAGCACACACACCAATGTGTGAGAGTGACTTCACGTCACACTGTCAGCCACCAACCAGAGTCACTCACACGTGAGGCCACAGACAGGGCCCTCTTCTCACACCTATATCTGGTTATGACCTTAAGAAGCTAAGTCCTTTGCAGCTCTAACAGCATTTAACTTGGTACCTGTAAGGTGGACCCAGAGAAGTGCTTAATGACGTGAAACACAAAGGCAGCATTCGCTTTCAAATGCAGCATGTATTCCTCAATATCACCATGAGGAAGATCCTTGGGTAACCTCTGGGGCTACAGGGATTAATGACCCAAGGTCCGAGGCTGGGAGGAGATTACAGGCTGATAGGAAGACCTGGTCCTTATGAAATGCGAATCCAAGGCAGTCAGGAAGCCGTGCTATAAAAAGAAAACATAGTGCCTCAAAAACATGGGCCTGGGGGAAATTAATGCAAGCAGGGCTTGTCTTGCGGAGGTATCCAAAGACGCTCTCTGAAGGATTTGCATTTGGACTAGGCCTTTAAGAGTGAGTAATAGTTTATCAAGTGGCTGCGGTTTGGAGAAGGAGAGGACACGGGGAAAGAGAGCAGCATTCCAGAGAAAGCTGAACAGTAGAGCGGAGGTGGGAGACCTCAGCTGCTAGGACTAGTGTCCCAGCAGGATTTATAACAGGAAACTGGGAGAAGCCAGGGAGGGGCCGGTTGAGGATTGTCATGGGTGGATTTTCACACTGGGCCAAAGAATTAAAATCAAAGTCTTAGGCCCTCTTTTAAATTGATTTTTAACTGAATTAAATATCATGACTGTAAAAAAAACTCAAAGCCATGGAACAAGTGCCACTTGTTGGGAATATCCCCACACAAGCCTGAGAATCGCAATAGTCAGTGGAGAGCCCCAAAAGACACTGGAGCAAGGAGATCAGTGAATAGTATTTCCAACCATTCTCTTCCTCAGTCTAGAAACGCTACAATCCTTCTAAAATTTATATCCTACTGGGTCTCCCACCCCTGCTTGAAAACCTTTCAGCGACTCTCTGTTACTTACTTAACAAATAAAGGCCGACATGCTGTTTGGGATCATGCCCTGTTCATTTCTGTGCCCCTAGGACCTAGTGCAGACCATGGCATCATAGAGAATATCATGCTGAATGACGAATGAGCAGATGAATAAAGAATGTCTGCTTCGGAATGTTACTAAAGCTGCAGTGTACAGACTGGATCAAAGGAGGAGAGAACACTTGGGAAGAAGAGTCCAGTTAGGTTCTTACTGTGATGGTCAGGGGAAGGACACAAAGACCTGCCTGCAGAGTAGCCAGGGCTGTTGCTGAGAACCCCAAGATCTGACTGGAGTAGGGCATGGGCCTCCTCTCTGCCCAGAGTCGCTCAGAACCCCAGGGGCTGTTTTGGGAGAGGTTTCTAGACTCCAAGGTGATTTCCCCTTTTCCTGGAGGAGAGAGGACCTCTTCAGCTGCTGCTTGTGTTGCTATAACAACTTGGCTGCAGTTCTTTTAGACAGATCCGTTTCCTTAAATCATTTAAGGAAAATTAGCTGCCATAACAACACAGAGCAGCTTTTAAAACAGAGCAACAGAGGGGTAGGTGGTGGGGTTTTTTTCTCCCTTGTCTTATCTCCTGTAGTCCTCAAGATAAGATGCTCTCTTTCTGTCAAGTAGATAAATAAATTATAACACATTTACTTGACAAACGGATCAGTGAGTGACCTGGTCAAGTAACACACATAGAAGCAGTACGCATTCACACCAACCCACGAAATGCACACAGGTGTGCACACACACACCTATGCAACATAGAAGTGTGCAGAGAATGCAAGAATTCACATACATAAAACAGAAAATACATAGACATCATAGACATAAAACAAAAACATGGTAAATAAAAAACAGACACAAAGACAAGTCTTCAGTTATATGTAATTACACAAGGAATTTGTTCACAAACACACAACCAACCACAGTTTCACCAGTTAGAACAGAAGGAAGTGGTCCAGGAGGTCCGTGCTTAGGGTAAGCAGAGGTTTTACCAGGTTGCTGACTAGAGGGCCCTAAGAAGGCAGTTCCCTCTAGAGACCAGGACACTTGTGTGTTCCTGCCAGGCTGCTCACTGCATAGGCTGTGTGGAGAGCCTTGCTGTGTAAAAAAGAGTAAACCACCTTCCCAACCCGCATACACACTTAGAGGTGATCTAGAAGAACAGAAGGCTGCAGCTATGACATTCGAGGTGAGGTAATACTTTGCCCACTATGGCAACATCCCCCGGAAAGAAGCAGTGCTATTCCATTTGAAAACCACATTTCTAGGGGCGTTTGTAGGCTCTCACTGGAGTCTCACCAACTCTGGGAACTCAACTCTGGGTCCCCAAGTCTTTGTTTTAGATCTATGTCTATGACTGTGTGGGCTTTTTGTGTGTGTGGCAGCAAGAGAGGCTAAGAATACCAATTCCTCTGCCAAAGTGGCTGAACCACTCATTTTCTTGCGCTCTTAGGCAAGTCTCTTCCCCTCTCTGGGCCTTTCATTTCCCCTGTTAATACACTGTGGGGGCTGAAGGATGATTTCCAAAGTTCCCTGAGCCTCCACAGCCCATGTCATTGGGAGTTGTCTGTTTACCATAGCACATGAGCCACTGGTGGACAGGATTTTCACAGTACAAATACTCTGCTGCTAAGGAAGGGAGATTAATCAAGTGCTTGCAAAGGTGTTTTAGTACAATGTAAATAGATGTTAGTTTCTGGATTAGTCAGCTTTCTTGTTGCTGAGAGAAAAATACCTGACACTCACAATTTAAAGGAAGAGGGATTCATTTTGGTTCACAATTTCAGAAGCTTCAGTTCCATATTTGGCTGATTCCAAGGCAGAAACATCATGGAGGAAGGGCCCAACAAAGAGAAGCCACTCACCTCATAGTATCCTGGAAACAGAGAGCAGGGGAAGAGCCCAGAGAGGAAGGGGCCAGGGACCAGTCCCTAAGGGGCCAGGAACACTCCCATGACCTCCTTCTTCCAATTAGGCCCCACCTCTTAATAGCCCATTCATCTATGAACTCATCAATGGGTTAACTCATTGATAACTGTCTTGGTTACTTTTCTCGTTGCTGAGACAAAATACTTGACACCCAAAGTTAAAAGAGGAAAGTTTTATTCTGGCTCACAATTTGTAGTTTTCAGTTGATAATTAACTGCCCCCGAGGCAGGGTGGCATCGCAAAGAAGAAACAGTTCATGGAAGGCAGAAGGCAGCAAGGCAGTGAAATAGTGAAGAAGCAGCAGCAGGCCTGCCTTCCTTCTGTCCCTTTTTATCCATCCAGGGTACCCACCCTTTGGGTGGTGCCACCCACACCCAAAATGGGCCTTCTCATTATCCACATCCAGAACTAAGCAAAACTAATTAGTGGACTAATTTAGTAATCACATACTTAATCCCAGCATCATACACCCTAGATCTAGCTGCCTCTGGAAAGTACTACCTATGACCACATGAGGCTTTGGGGGAACCTCTAGACACAGTAAGCTTACTGCCTTCACAATCCAGTCATTTCTTGAGGAATCTATGAGTCCTGTCACGTTGATAATTAAAATTAATGAGCACACAGTTTCCTAAACTTCAATGTGCCTGTCTGCTTAAAGGGAAGTATAATGCCTGACCTGTCTGCCTCACTAGTTGTAGAGCAAGGACCAATATGTGCAAATGTATTTGAACATGGCCCAGTAAATAGTCACCAAGAGAAAAGGTCCTATATGAGACTAAAGACTTGAAATAATTACAATATTGTGCGTTGGGCTCTGGAAACAGGGTGCTCTATGTCATAAAATTTTATAATTTTTCCTCTAACACTTTGAGATGGCTTATGAAACTTTAAGGAATTTTAAGAAATATCATTATTTTTCTAAAGGGCAACTTCTACCACCTGTGATAAAATACATGATATTTTTAACTCTCTAGATTATAATTTTGATTCTCTGGAAGAAAGCAGGTTAGAGAGTAGTAGTTCTCTCATTTCAGGGTAAAATCTTTATCAAGTTGGTGGCTCCCTTTGATTTCTCCACCATCTTTTCCTGAAAAACTCTGGGTACCTCTTACCAACCTGCTAGTTACATATTGTTTCAATCATGTGAGGGTCAGTAAAAGTTTCTAGAAGATTCTTTTGAGTCAGGCCTATTGAACCCTTTCTATCTCACCTCTCTTATAGGTGACGTGGGAATGACAATGACCATCTCCTGGGATTTCTGCAAGGGTTAGATATTACCATATAAAGAACCTTAAGTAGTGGGCATATGAGTTATGAAGTTATTGTTATTTTATACACTTGCCTAAGCACTTAACTCACTGTCCTCAGAGACCCAGCTCCCATATTCTGCCAAGAATTGTGATCCCTTTCAGGAGTTGGACTTTGCCTTAGTCATCTCTATATTCTCAATAGCCACTGCAGGCATGGGCCCTCAGTGAATGTTATATTGGGAAAAACAGAGAAAAAGCAAGAGGGAAGAAATGCACTCATTAAAACCTGGCATTAGCATCTGTACAGAATTCTGAAGAATGGATAGGAATTTGATGTATAAAAAGGAGTATTCTAAGTTGAGACACTGCCAAATTCTCCTTATTCTTTAGAACCCATCTCCAAAAGCATCTTCTCCAAGATTTCCCTAGTCTTTGTCCCACAGTGAGTCCTCATTTCTGTGTTCTTCTGTTAGTATTAATAGAGACTGCCTCTTTCATCTAGTGCAGCGGTGGCAAACCTATGGCACACGTGCCAGTGGGCTGATTGTGTCACTGAAAGCTCTAAAGATTCACCATCACTAATCTAGTGGTTTAGTTCACAAATATTAATAGAGTGTATTCCATGGACTTGGAGCCTAATACTATCTCCTTTGGCCAGGAGCTCCATTTTCTCAGCTATACTGCAAACCCTCTAGCAGAGGATCTGCCCTCACCTTGCTGCTGCCCTGAACTGCTAACTCAGTGAGACCCTCTTGAGCACTTAGTTGTGAGCATATCAGAGATCGAAGTTGTCTTTTTCATCTTGTTTCTCCATCACCTGACAGTGTTAAACCCTAAGTAGGCACTCGGTGAAGGTTTGGGGGACTCTTGGTAGTCCCTCATCTGACCCATCATTTTCCAGCAAGATAGCACTGAAACATTCTAGAAAAATTCATTGCTCTCTTGACTTTCAAACTTCTACAGTTCCCGTTCACTGCACTGCATGTGCTTGGCTTCGTCTCCTTCCCTTCATTTTTCACTCCCGCTGATCACCTGTTGTGAAGCGCTCCCACATACTGAATCTGCAGCATTACAATTCAGCCGCATGGAATCCTATCAAAATCCACAGATTCTAAAGTTCTTCTTCTCTTCTCTCCCTCGTATGCTATTCCATTTACCCTGGCTTCTACATTAGACCAAGCTTGCTTCCTCTTTCTGCCTGCCTCATGGTCATCCTATTACCTAGGGCACAATGAGCTGAAAAGGAGTCTCTGTGGGTGGCCTGACATCCCTGGAATAATCTCTTGTCAGTTTCTCAACCACTCCAGTTTACCTCCAGGACAACTCTTTCAATTCATCTACCTCATCCAATTTTCATCCCTTTTGATCATATTCTCCTCCCCTTGCACGCCATGGTCTGAGCAGGCTGGAGTCTGCATTCAGCCTGCTACCCCCACTAGGCCCTCAGCCAAGTAGGCCGTGACTATATAGGTTACATTTTAGGATGTTTTGTGTTCAATGTGTGTGGAACTTGTCTGAGAATTATTTTTGGTTGTTGCTGTTGGGAAGCTCTGGAGCTCAGGGTGAATTCATGCTGGTACATCAAATAGCATATTGCATTTCAGAAATTGGCCTTAGCCATGGGAAATCAAGTAAGCCAGATGCCTAATTAGTCCATTATTTGCCGTGGTAGTGAGAGCTGAATTCTGATGAAACAACCAGACTAATCACCGCTTCCAGTAAGGACTAAACTGTTTAACCTTTTATTGAGAAGTTGCCCCTATCCTTCCAAAGTACCTCCGCCCATCTCTCAAACCACTTCTGGTCCAAGGTGTCTGGCTGTGAGCAGTCTTACCAGCCTTTGCAAACCAAACTTCTGGCCAGTGAGCCTTGATTCCTTCCCCCACTCTGTAAGTCACTCTAGGCTGTATTGCCTGCTGTATCTCAGGGCTGGTGAAGTATATTGATAAAGAAGGAACTTCCCTGTACTCCTCAAAATAATCTATTCATTCATCCATTCAACAAACATTTCCTGAGCCCAGGTGCTGTCCACTGGAACATACAGCAAATAAGAAACATCCCTCCCCTCAAAGAGCTGATGATCAGGATTAGAGCCCTGGTGTTCAAGCTGTTTTCAGAGAAATTGCAAGGGGTCTGAGGAAACATCCTAGATAGGACCCCTTTCCCTTGAACAAAAGCAGCATAATTTTCTGACTAAGAACTCAGGCTCAAACCTAAATTTAAGTCTCAATTTACCACTCAGTCGCTTAGCTACCTTGGCCAGGCCCCCTAGCTATTCTAAGCTTCTTTCTTCATTTGTAAGGGTTGAAGTCCGCATGAGATTCACTTAAAGAAGTGCGTAACACACAAATATTCTCCAAAATGTTAATCATTACTAGTGTAAGAAATACATGTGAATAAAGGGTTTCTTGGACACAGGAAGTTCACAAGCCCCCGGACTGGCACTCCAGACCAACTCAAGCTGCAGACACGCGTGGTAGGAAGTGTTAAGGCAGACTAGGGCTCTGAGTGCTCTGTGGGAAGAGCGGGCTGAGTGGGACTTGCGGTCAGGAAAGGCTGCCAAGGGAACTGAGTATGAATAATGATTTGTGCAAAAACCTCTGAGTTGAATGTTAAAGGAAAAGTAGGAATTGTTCAGACAGTGACTAAGCATTCCAGGCAGAGGGAGCATGTGTGAAGACACAGGTTTTAGGCAGGTTATATGTTAGGCAGAAAATTAGAAATTAACAAGCTTGGAGACAGGTGGCTGGGACCTACTTGAAAAGCAAAAGCACCATGATGCTGTATTCCTTCACTTTGTTAATCATTAGCTATAGATGAAATCCACACAAGCCTGCGCTTTCAAACTTTAGCCCAAGAGAAGTTAACATCTTCTGAGCGTGCTGGTAAGGTCCAGGGTTTCTACAAAGTCCAGACCACCGGTGAGAGGTAGGAAAAACCTCAGTGTCTCAAAACAAACTACCCGCATGGAAAACAGCCACCTAGGGAGCAAGAAAAGATTTAATAGATCAATGCAGCCTATTTTCCTTGTAAAAGAAAAATGACCTTAGAGGAAAGAAAGGATATTTCTTTCTTTCTTTCTTTCTTTCTTTCTTTCTTTCTTTCTTTCTTTCTTTCTTTCTTTTTTTGGTGCTGGGGATCGAACTCAAGGCCTGGTGCTTGCTAGGCAAGCACTCTAACCACGGAGCTAAATCCCCAATCCCAAAGGGATATTTCTTGAAAGAGCCAGTTAATTATATAAATGTAACCTGAGACCTCATTCAGTGCAACTGTGGGCTTGGCACTGTCCCACTTTCGTGCTTGAAGGTGTATTTTCTTTCCCCCTATGCAAATGTATCATTTTGCAATAAACTCTACCTATACTCTATATGAGGGCCTCCATGTCTTACCTGGAATATTTCACCAAAGACACAAAGAATTCGGGTGTGTCATCAGGGTTAGGACTTTGTGGTCTTAGGATCTGAGTTCTCAGTGACAAATATACTTGGGGATTGCAAGGAGTTGGATTTGCTAGGCTTGGGGGTAGCATCTGGAGGTGGGGTAGGCTTGACGGCAGGCCTTGAGAGCAAGCTGTGGGCTATCTCGGCAAGCTCGGACTTCACCCTGGAGAATTAGAACAAACTACTCTTCTGGAAACAGAAAGAATTCAAAAGAAAGAGAGAAAGAAATTACTACGAGTTTGGGAGCTTTAAAATATATTATTGTGTTGGTAGTTTCGAGCCAGCAATTGTAATACTAGAAACCTAGAGTAAAGAATAATTTGAGCTGGGGATTTAGCTCAGTGATTAGAGTGCTTGCCTTGCAAACACAAGGGCCTGAGTTCGATCCCTGGCACCACAAAAAAAAAAAAAAAAAAAAAAAAAAAAAAAAAAAAAAAAAAAAAAAAAAAAAAAAAAAAAAAAAAAAAAAAAAAAAAAAAAAAAAAAAAAAAAAAAAAAAAAAAAAAAAAAAAAAAAAGAATAATTTGAAGTGTGAATAAGGATTTATGCAAAAAGGAAAAAAGTCCACAGAATCATTATTTACAAAGAGTAAAAAACAGAAAAATCTAAATGCCTAACAGTAGGAAACTGATTAAGGGAATCATGATACATTCATATAACGGATGTTTATGATGAGATTATAATATTGTGAAAATGCTTATGCTGTAATTTTAAGTAAAAAAGGAGAAGACAAAATTGCACATGTATTATGTGTTGAGACACATATAACAACTAGGTTTAAAACATACGTTAAAAAGAATGGATGTAAACTAGATATTAGCAGTGGGATTTCTAGGCACTGGGACTCTTTTCACACGCCATGTCACCTCACCCCCCAGCACTTTTTTTAATTTCCCAGCAATTTTCCACAAGTATATGTTAACTTTATAACAAAATAAAAATATGGATGTAGAAGGGGATTTGGTCACCTAGATCTGAGGAGAGGCCTCATTTTATGAAACAGACTCAAACTCAGTTGCTTGGTTCTAGGTCAATCCCCAGGAAAATAGTTCATGAAGTCAGCTCAACCTATATTGTAGAAGAGAACTCAGATCAGTATCCATCTATCCATCTATCCCATTAGCTAGCTATCCCTCTATCTTTTCATCCACCCACCCATCTGATCCTCATCTCTCTCTGTTCAAAACTACTAACCCAGAGGACATCCCATATCCAGGCTTCTACTATCCTAGGAAGTCTTTCAACTGCTGGCTTTCTGGAAGAATAAGAGGGAATTTCCTCATCCTTTCCCTAGAGCATACCTCAATTTCACCCTTTCTTTTCACTTTTGTCCTTCTCAGTCTGTTAAAACTTTGGCCTCAGAGCATTGCCAGAAGAAACAGACTCTTTAATCTTCAAGAGGCAGACACTGGAGTCTAAACTTGCCCCCAGCCTCCGGTTGTAGTTCTACCTGCCCTCTCACCTCTGAGCCTCAGTGGCTTTGCCTGTGAACTAGGGCCACACCATCTCCTCAATGAAATCTTGTGAGAATTAAAAAGGGCACTGTGTAAAACGTTCCTGCCACTTTTATAGCACAGTATTTTGAAAGGCTGGCAAATTGTAAGTGCTGGATAAATGTTAGAATTTATTTTTATATAAGTGCAAACCTAGGAATACACAATAGCTAATACTTCAATGTTAATTTCACAAAAGAGTCTTCGGAACAATAATAAATTATCACCATCTTTATATTGTAGCATTTTGAAAATAACTATAGCAGGCTAGGGGTGGAACTCATCTGTAGAGCCCTTACCTAACATGCCCCAAGCCCTGGGTTTGATACCCAGCACCACAAAAATTAAAAAAAAAAAATAGAACAATAACTGTAACTGATTATTGAAATACAATGTAAGTATGCTTGAAAGATAAAGCATGAGGAGGTCCTAACCTTCGCTCACAACTCTGACTGTTCCCACCCCCGTCTCTGACAGTCTTTCTTCCACTGTGCTAATACCTTTCATTGGGTTACAATCATCCAGTTCCAGGAGCCCTTCCCTCTTAGGGCTTCCTGTATTTGTCTCTTCCAATTCATTCTGGGGCACTTTAAGCTTAACCCTCCAGGGCAAGCCCATTTCCTTCCTTCCTGGGTTTTAGGTTGTGAAGGCTAGACTCCTTCAAGGCTGACAACACTAAGAATGGCTCTAAAATCAGCATCAGTGATCCATTATCCTCCTGATCCCCCAGGGCCAATTCCAGATACCAGGTGTGGCGTGGGACAGGGCTTGGCTCATGGAGGCACTCAGACATGGGCTTGCTGGAAGAGCGCTGACCAGGAAGGCAGGACTGGTGCACCGATGGGAAGTAAAGTGCTATAGAGCCAGCTGCTCTCACTGCTGGTACCTAGAGGGCACATCGAGGGCAAAGCTTTTCTGTAAACTCCTGGCACCACCTGTGCAGACTCAGCAGTAGGGAGAGTTGACTTAGACAAGCTCCTAGAACAAGAAGACAGTTGCTTTCCGTTAGAGTTTAGCTTCAGGCTGTGACCTTGAAAAATCTCTCCAACTGCAAAGGCACGTTCTTTAGCAGACATCTTTGTTTTGTGTCTGTACCTTCTAGCATGGATGGAACAAATGAAAGCAGTTCTTCAGGACGCCAAAGGGGAAAAATAGAAGGTGCTGATATTTACTAAGCATTTATTAAGCGCCAGGTATTGTGTCATCTAGTCCTTAAATCAGCCTTAGAAAATGGGCATTATTACCGCCATTTCTTGGATGAGGAAACTAAGGCTCAGAGTGAATGTTCCTGCCCCAAATAATGATCTCTCCTGGTGCAGACATTTATTATCCCTTAGTGCACTAATCTGTTTATGTGCTTGTTTTCTCTATGCAACTGTGAACTCCTTAAGGGATAAAACTCTGTCACCTCTGCACTACCATGCACACGGCATAGTACCTAACATGGCAGTAAAATTGTCAGCTGAATGAGGTACAAACGAAAAGCAGTTAGAACCTGCAAGGTCACATGGCTGGTGGTACTGGAATTTGAAATGAAGCCAGACCAGCCTGATTCTGAGGCCCATTACTCCAGTGCAGTGTAGGGTGACCACACTCCCAGGAGTTCATCATTTCTTAGGAATCTCGTATTTTATCTTTAAAAGATGCAAATAGCTAATCGAGAAAGGAGGACTCGCAATGGTTTAGTTTTTTCTTTAGTATGATGATACTTTTAAAGAACGAAAGTTCAGAATTTTCTCCATCTGTTTAGGTTCAATTGATATCATAAATATTCAATTTATTCTATTACTTTGGGCACTCTGCCTCTCCCCACCACTGTGAGACCACTTTGGTTTGAAAAGTCCACAATGAACGCCATAGAGTTCATGGCAGGTAAATTAGGAGCCACACTCTTAAGTGGAGTCAGCTAATGCTCATGCAATCAAGAGGTTTTGACTTTCAGATAGCTCCAATTTAGCCACAGATTGTGGTCACAGCCTGAGAATATACACATACCAAATTTCTCCTAACTGGCTGTTTAATAACTTCATTCTGGCCTTCTGGGGTCTCAGAGCTCACGTTCCCCCACGTAGAGCCAGAAAAACTTCAGAGATGGATGAACCAAAGAGGTGCTCCAAACTAACCCTTCACATAGACAGAATACCTCAATCCAGGGCAGGGAAATGGCTTGCCCAAGGTCATACAATGAGACCATCCTATACAGCTGGCCTCAAACTCCCCACAACTTTTCTTGGACTTGGATCACATGCAGATTGGGTCCTGGGGAGGAGTCACTAGCCCAAGGGCCTTGTCATAACTGTTTTCTCTGGTTTGTCACAGAGATGTCTACTTTTCAGAGCTTATTTTTATTCAGGTGTTCATTTGACCCTCTGGCAACATTGTGAGGTAGGGGGTATTGTTCACTTTTACAAATGGGGCAACTAAGGTCTGAAGTTATTAAGTAACTTTCCCAAGAGACAGTCAGCATCCAGTCTGAGCTCTGACTCCAGGTAGCCCAGGACTAAGTATACCAACTGATGAATCACAGCTAAAGAAGAGCAGGAGGGAAAGATGGGAAGTTATCGCTATTGTTTTCCCTTCTCTTACCTCTGTAACAAAGCACCTCGAATCAGGGTCCCCTCCCAGATCAACAAGCCTTTCCCAAATGTCTCGGAGTGAATAAAGGGTAAAGCAAAGCAAGCTGTGAAAGATGCCAAAGGTAAGTATTTAAGGCCCAAGCCATTGGCAGGGACAAACCAAGGCTAAAAGAGAAGTAGAAGACTCAGGGCCATAGTGAGGCTAATCCAGAGGACCAAGGCACTAGCCAGCGGGTTGGATGGGTAGGGAAAAGAAAGAGTAGAGAGAAGCTCCCTGGCTGTATAATAGTAGGGATGCCAGTTAAGACATGTGAACAAAGGCATGTAGGAGAAGGATACTAGCAAGAAGTAGGTGCTCTGGTTAGCATAGAGTCCATTTGGGGAAAAATAGATTAAGCAAAGCGATCAGATTCTAAAGGGCCTCAGAATTCTAGGCTGAGATATTCGAGTTTAATCATTTTGGCCAAAGGCAACTATTGGCGGTTTGTGGATAGGGAAAGGGCAGAATGACAAGCATTAGCTCTGATTATGCAATCGGCACCAGCGTTTAGACCTCCAAATGGTGACCTCTTTAGTCTGACAGTCTGCTTTGGTATAATTTGTTAAAAATGACAAAATGTCTCATTTTGCTGCAGTTCATTTTGACCTTTCTTAATATTAGAAAGTTAATTTCAGAAGGGAAATAAATGTATTAGTGTTGTCACAGTCATAAAAAGATGAATTTTGTACTGTCAAGCTCTTAGTTTGAATGAATCCATCATGCTGTAAAATGGTTGCTTTCCAACACTCAGCATCCTCTCAGCTCCCTTCCCTCCCCTTCTTCCTCCTTCGCTCCTTCCTCCCTTCTCTCCTCCCATCCCTCACTCCTTGCATCAGCCAGAACATCGAACATAATGCAATTGGGGGCTCTAGAGACAAAAAGCACGGTCTCTCTACTAAGGCAACACTCAGTCTAGTGGGGAAGGGAGACCAGCCTTTGTAGGTGTCTCTAAGTCCCACAGGGGAGGAAAGAGCCAAGTACTGAGCAGAACCAAGAAGGAGCTGTCCATCCTGCAGAGGGAAAGCCCTCTTTTAAATTTGGAAACCATACCCTGTGGTAAGACTTGATAAGGAGAAAATACAAGAGTAGGTTTCTGAAGCTTTGGGTTCTACCAGAGTATAGTTATGAAATACTGAACACTCACTTTCCGTCACTGGGACAAAATACCTGAGTCCTTAACTCAGGAGAGGAGAGGTTTGCTTTGGCTCACAGCTTTTAGAGGATTCCACCCACATCAGCTGGCTCCAGGGCAGAGAGGGGATGGTATAAGAGCATGGCAGAGGAGAGCTATTCAACACATGGCACCCAGGAAGCAGAGAGACAAGGAAGGTGTTGGGGATAGGAATGTATGCTAACAAGTCACACCCCTAGTGACCCACCTCCAACCTGGCCCTACCTCCTGACAGCACATTTAGCTACCAAACTCAATGATGGATGAATCCATTGATAAGTACAGTACTCTATGATCCAATCACCTTGAAAACACATGAGATTCGGGGGAACATTTTAAATCTAAAGCACAACATTAAATATCCACACACACATCATTCCACTCAACTGTTATATCTTTATCAAGTGAGTCTTTTTGTCCCCACTTAAAAGTGAGGTTCAGAGAGATGCTGTGATTTGCACTAACTGGATTATAAATGTTACACACAGAGTTGCCTCTAAAATCAAAGTGGCTTGCAATATCCTGTGCTTCATCTCTAGCCAGCCATAATTATTCCTTATTAACTATATGATACGAAGTTGAACTAGACTGTACCTTTTATACTTACTAATTGTGTGACCTTGGAAAATCCAGTTCTTTCTTCATTCCAGAACTCACTTTATCATTAGTTTAATGAAAAGATTAGACCAGTTCTAACCTTCCCTGGTTGTAGAGATCTCCTGGACCTGAGTAAAGGATGTAATTCAGTGCTTCTCAACTTGAAGGTGTACTAAGCACCTGGATATTCATTAAAATTCAAGTTATGATCAGTGGATCTGGAGTGGGGTCTGGAGGATTTTCATTTCTGACCAGCTGCCAGCTTAGGCTCGTGTTGCTAGTTAAAAAACATTCCTGGGTTTGAATGTAGGTATCCTTCTAGGCTTCATGTGTTGAAACTAAATCCCCAGTGCAATCATATTAACAGGCAGAGCCTTTAGAAGATGATAGATCGTGACGACTCTGCCTTGTGAATGGGTTGTTGTTATTATAAAAGAGCTTGGAGGAACTAGCTAGTCCCTTTTCCCCTTTCATCCCTTCCACTATGCAAGGACACAACAGCACTCAAGACACTGTGTTAGAAGCAGTGATTGGGCCTTCACCGGATGCTGCACCTGCCAGGACCTTCATCTTGGATTTCACAGCCTCCAGCAGTGTGAAAAATAAATTTACATTATTTATAAATTACTTAGTCTGAGATATTTTATTACAGCAACGTGAATGGACTCAGATGAAGCATACTTTGAGTAGGAACCAATTTGTAGGTCCGGGGTAGACCCTCCAATACTATGACTTCATGAAAAACAATCATTCAGATCTGGTCAACAAATGGAGTTCCAGATATATTTTCTTACCTGAGAGTTTCACTGCTGGGGGCTTAAAACCAATAATTCTCTTAAGAGATTAAAAGGGAAAATGTTGAACATCTAAGATTTTGAAGAATTTTTTTCTACCATGAATGCACCTGCTTTAATTCAAGGCACTATCTAATGTTTCAACTGCAGCTCAGATTTCTATCTCAGGTGGGTATATCAATAATTCTTCTCTGGTGGGTATATCACATCCTGCTATGGGCGGGGGAATGCAGATTCTTTCTAAAAATGCACCAGCATACTCAAAACTTCCCAAAGCATAATTTTATAAAGTTCTTTAGATTTCCCTATTTTCAACAGGGTTAAGAGTCCCCAGCTTTGGAATTCAGGGGTCCAGGTTCATTTCTCTATAATCCTTTGCATGAAACTCACTTGTGTACTGAATGCTTGCTCCTCTTCTCCCCGAAAGACATCTGGCCACCCACATTCACGTGGCCACTCTTGCTGTATAATTCCCGTATCTTCACTAGCATACACCCATGTCAATGGGCTGCTACTCCAACCATCTCGTCCACACCTCGGAATTGTATACAGTTTTCAGCTTTGTCTCCATGCCACCACTTCCAGGAAGTTTTCTGTCACTGTCACAACTATAAATGAGCTCTCGCTGTGGACCATAAATTCCTTCTATTATTTATTCTAAGGACAATCACATTAGGTAGTCATCATCCCCATTTAATATATGAACAAAAAGATACATTGGGATTCCAGGCTGGACTTGCTGAACTCTGAAGTCTTCAACATTTTATTTGTAATGTTTCTTATGGTGTTGTCACATGTTTTTTGCTTCAGTTTGTTTTAGAGCTATGTTTCCCTTTTGCTGAGAAGAGAAAAATGGTTTTGTTAAGAGAATAAAGTAGCTAGAATGACCTGAAAGATTGCTGATGTTAAAATGGAGGAGAAGTGTTCTAGGGTAATGCAAGCTGGGGACATATTTGCTTTTTTTTAGGCAGGGAGCATGCTGGGAATCAAACGTAGGGCCTGGTGCCTGCTAAGTATATGCTTAATCACTGAGCTATATAGCCCAGGCCCTGCCCCCACCTCTTTTCATTGAACAAGCAACAAGAGAACCCTTTAAACTGTACAGAGCACATTCTCTAGATTATCCCATTGGATTCTCAACATCAGCTCTGTTGGGCAATATTTTCATGGATTCCTATGATCGGCTTCAATTCTACTGGGTCCCAATCAAGCCAGTTGGGATAATGAGTTAGAGGTAATCAAATCATAGAATGTCAGAACCAGAAGGAAACTGAGAAACTCTTTTTCTGCCTTTTCATTTTACAAATGAGAGAACTGAGGTCAGAAGGAAAATGACTTCCCCAAGGTCACACAGTGGCTCAGTAAGTAGCAAAGATTCATTTGGCATTTATTGCATCTTTTTTCCTTAGCATCTTCCACTCCAAAAGTAGGTCCTTTGGGGGAGTGTGTTTAGTCAGTGCCAACAGCCCTTCTTGTGGCAGAACAGGAAAGAAAGAAGCTGTAATTCTCTGACTCATCTTTATCTCTCAGTCAACAGTGGGATCTTCTAGTTTTCTTTTGATCAGAGGATGACCTGCGAAATCGAAAACTTTGTCACCTCATTTTTCTTCATTTGCTTTATGTTTTGTAACCTTTCCTTAAACTATTTCTATATATTTAGTGCTTAAAATACCCACTAATATGGTATTGACTTTATGGCCTAAACTCATCATCATTGCACAACTAGAGGCAAAAATGAGAAGAAAAATGAAGAACACATTTCTGCAAGAAACTGTGCTGTACTGTTAGCTTTTGCTGTGATAACAAACAAGTCCAGTAGCTTGGTAGGTTTTAACAGCAAGTGTTTGTTTCCTGCCCCAATACCCAGGATCTGTGTAGCTCAGCTCAGCTCTGCGTAGCTTGCCCCTCAGGGCCCAGGCTGACGGTGTCGTCCCCATGTGCGATGTGCTGTTTTCATGGCGGAGCCTGAGAACGCAATTCCATGCAGAGATGGTAAATGTCATCCCTGCTCACATTGCACAGGCCAAAACATGTCCAAAGCCACGGTCACCATAAGGTGGGGGTTATAAACAGCCCTGTGGGATTCTTAGGCAAACAAGAGGACAACAGAAGAACCCTAGGAAAGAATAGCAACAGTGATCTGATGAGTCCTAATTTCCTTGTTGCTGAGTCAACATACGACTTTAGGGAAATCACTTGCTCCCTCTGGACTCCAGTTTCTGATATTTAAAATGAGGAAGCTGACTTAGGGAAGAAAATCAATATAATGGAAAGAATGAGATACATGTAAGTTCAAATCCCAGTTGCACCACTACCTTTGTGATCTTAGGCAAGTTACTTAACCACTCTTAATTTCCTCATGTTTCTTCTAAAATTCAAACACGTAGTTTTAAAAAGTAGTAATTGTGCAGGGCTAAGAGTGCAACTCAGTGATAGAGCACATGTTTAGCACACATGAGGCCCCGGGCTCCATCCCCAGGGGGGAAAAAGCACATTGATTTCAATGTCTTAATGTTTCTCATAATTTCGTTTTATTTTTAACCTCAGAAATAGCTTTGAGGAAAGAAAAATGTCTCCTGAGAGGCAGAATTTTTTAAAGATACAATTCATTTAAATTCTGTTAAACTTAGGGAAAACTGGAATCGGTACCTTTGTGACTAGAAATATTGGTAGTATATTCTATTTCTTATAAAATTGCTATGGTTTAGCCATCCTTTGGCCATCCATCTATACTAAATCCTATTTATATGCACAGAAATTTGTTAACGGTCATTGATTTCATGTGACTTGTTGACCACCAGCTTTGCCCCGAGATCATGCTCAGGCCTGCGCTCTGAACCTCTGTAGTGACAGCCGCGGCCTTTATCCACCTTCACCCACGTGACTGCTGCAAACCAAGAACTATCCGTGTACCCAGCACTTCCACTCCAGCTATGCCCACAGCTTAGATTTCCTTCCCTTGAGCCGGTCTCTATCATTCCACAGATCAGTCCCCCTCCATGGCAGTTGCTGATTCCTGTCTGCCTCCTCCTAGAGTGTAAACTCTTTGGGATTTATTAATTTCTTTAATCCCAGCACCCAGCATGGGATCTAACACAATTGTTGAACGTATTAACTGTGGTTCTACTCCATCCAACCAAATAGTTGATTGCCACAAATATTGAGCCCCACCACCAGCAGCAGCACCCCCGACACACGCCCCAGGCAGTTGGTAGAGCAGTGACCGCTCCTCCGCCCTCCGCTCGGCCTCTGCTGGGTCGCGTTGCCTGCGGCTCCCACCGCCCACCTCCTTCTCTGCCTCCTAAGGCCAAAAGAGCTTCTGCCTCTGACCTACCTGTTTTCTTTTCCCCGTCGTGGAATGTTGCTGCATTTAAACTTTAAAGATAAGTGGACTGGTTTTTATCTTGAGTTTTTGTTTGTTTCTGATTAGGGAGTTTTAAAATAATCTTATATCCTTTAAATCAATAGAGATAGTCTAACACAGACTCAGAAAGGGACACGAAATACTCTCATGCAGCTTTGCCCAGGGGTTGAAGAGACGTGCTTTACCCATACAGATTGGTTTTAAATCATTGGTTTTGCATACTCAGCTGTGTGTTCTCAGACAAGTGAAGTTACCCTCTCTGAAATTATATCTTTAAAACAAAGATCATATCCAAAGCTTGGTTTATGTGAAAACTAAATGATGACATACATAAAATGTAGGATGATGCTGAGCATTCTTATGTAGAGGAAGGATTACTGGACTGAACGTCTGCAGCACCAGGCATTGTTTGAAAAAGTCTTTTATGTGTATTAACACAATTAGTTCTCACCAACATGAGGTAGTTATTATTATTGCCCTCATTTTAGAGATGAGGAAAAAAGTGAATTTAATTAACTGCAGCCCTAAGGCAGTGCAGCCCTTGCAGCCAGGCAGCTTGAGTGGAGCTCTACTCCTCAGAGCAGCTCCCCACCCCAGGCGAGATCGGCACTGGTGCAGGCCAGCACCCTCCCTTTTCTCCTCCTCCTGCTAGCTCTGTGCTCCCCGCCATGGCTGTCAGGCCATCGCACAGGAAAGGGCCCTTCTTCGCTGCCCTTCACTGCAGTCCCAAGCCCTGGGCCTCTACCATGGAGCCTGAGCCTGCTTCTTAACCATTTGTCAGGCTGCCAGAGGGGCGGACGGCCTGTCTTTTTTTCCACACACAGATATCAGGGAGGCTGACAGAGCTAGGCAGGCTCAGATATGGCTTTGGCTGTGAGCAGAATGTCAGTGAAGACCTGGGCCAGCCTGTAGTGGGGGGTTATGGTCCGGAGAGGCCCTGCCCCTCCGTCTGTGGGATGGCTTCTTGTCCTCAACTGTATTGAGAGCTTTTCAATTACATTTGATGGGAGCTTCTTCCAGGTTAGGGAGCAGGGGTTGTATCTAGAAACTACTTTTCTAGGGTCCAGAAGACAGGGAGTATGGGAAGAAGAAGGAGAATGAAGGAAAAGAATTACAAGGAATCTATTACTCCACTGGAAGAATAAAAGTCAGGAAAATGAGGGAAGCTTGTAAAGTGAAAGAAAATACGTAGAAAATCTTGGCCCTCCCTATCTCCAACTTTTCTACCTATATAAGTATAAAGATGACCAAGACCGAACAGAAGACTTTTGAAAGTTTTGAGATAAGGGGACAAAGTGACCCCTTACAAAAAAATTTTAAGTATAATCGTTTATCTTCAAAATTTACACAAATTTTGTATCTTGCACCATAATATGTTTCAGTCATCCAATACTTCATTCTCACCTGAAGTAATGCACACACGGCCTTCTTCAGCTGTTCCCATTCCCTACCCCAACTTGCCAGTGGGGTGCTTGTAGTGTGTGATTCTGGTGCCTAGAAACACTCCACTTGGTGAGCCAGTATAGGCAGGAGGAATAAATCATACCACATTCAGCAAGCTTAGCCACGTGTTGGCAGTGAGTTAGACCCAGCACCATCCTGAGGCAGTGTACAGGCCAATAGGAGCAGTAGCCCCAACGCTGGATTAGTGTGGTATATCACAGTCAGAATAAAGCAGCAACTCACTTTCTAGATGTCAGGCATACGCTCTACTCTAGCCATTTCTTACACTATCTCCACTCCAAATATACTTCTGAAATAGGTATCATCAAGCTTATGGTAGAGATGAGAAAACCAACAGGAAAAATTACCTGCCTTGAGTCACGTACCTGGTAGATGGTAGAACAGGCTTAATCCAAGTCTCTGCTTTCAAATTCTGGGTCTTCCTATTCCCATTCTATTTACTCCTGTAATGAAGAATAAGCTGAGCTTGAAGGGCAGAAAACGAACCTGGCCTGGAAGAATAATCAAGAGAGGAATTCAAAAGGAAGCAATGCCAATACTGAGTCTCAGGATAAGTAGGAATTGCAAGCCATGCATGAGTAGTTGGAAGAGAGTTTTAGGTGTGGGGACGATCATGTGATAAGCATAGAGTGGTGGCAATGGTGTGGCTTTTTTGGGAATTGAACAGGGTCCTGGAATGACAGGACATAAGGCCAGAGCAGTGAGCAGGGCTGGATCATGAAGGCTTTTTGTGGTTAAAATTTATCCTCTAGGCTTTAAGGAAGCAACAGCCACTTATGAAGTGGAAGAGTCTCATGGTCATATTCACGCTTAGGAAAGTCGTTACCTGCCATGTGTAGAGGATAAAATGAATTAGGAGATATCGGAGACTCTCTAGATCTATCCACCCATCTCCATTTGTCCATCATTTATCAACATCTTGGTCTTCTCTGCCTCATCTCTGTCTGACTAGTTATCAGCTTCTATACTACCTGCCTATTTATCTGATCCTTTGGCTTCTCCATATAACTCCAGGCAGCTCACTGCACTATTCCGAGCCAAGGGTCCCTCCTCAATAAAATGAGGATGTAATGCCAGCCTCAAAAGATTAGAACAGGGATTAAGTCTGATATTGCATGTGAATTCTTTTCATATATTACAAAGTACCATACAAATGTGAAGGATTATTATTATCTAGCTGTTGCTGTCTCTTGTGCAATGCCCCCACTCCCAGCATTTATTGACGGGGTAGTCTCTAGACTCAATACCATGTTTTATATCTGGTGAGAGAGTTTACAAGAAATCTGAAACAATACCAGTCTTTTAGAGAATCACAATATAATGGAAGTCCACAAAAAAAGCTAGAATATAAGCTTCTGTTAGGTATTTCTAACATAAGGTTTATCTGTCCAATTGCCTGTCCATCCATCCATCCATCCATCTATCCACCCACCCACCTTTCTGACTCTCCAGCTGAGTTTGTCTATATTTACAGGTGGTCATCGGCTTAGAACAATCCCATTCATATTAGCTCTCATGTGCAAAACCTCCCCACTGCAGCCCACTCTACATCATGCAACTTTTGGGAACCCATGCCTTTAAAGTGAGAAAGAAAAATAAACCATTAAAAGAACACCATTCTAGGTAACCTGGAAGTTCTTTCCTTACAGTTTTATATTCCTCCCAGCCTTTCCCTTGAGGCTCCGGAGACTTTCCTGGAGACTCATTCTGGTCCCACATCCATCTCATCCTCCATATTCTGTAAGCCAAGAAAGTGAGGTTGAAAACTTTCAACTTAGAATTGGAGTCAATCTTATAAATTTACAGGCTCTGTGACTAACCTGGGACTGCCAGATGGTCTCATGGCAGATCGAAACATCTGCATCTGGAAGAAAAATTGTAGCGTTTGTGGTGGCTTCATCCTGTAAGGCCCTGGCCTCTGAAACATCCTTAGGAAACTGTATTGTATGCCGGATATAAATTCTCTTTTGTTATTTTCAAGCTTTGTGATTTCAATCAAGTTATTCAGCCACTCTAGGCCTCAATATCGGAACCAACAAGATGAAGATAAGACCTGTTAAAGTTGTCATGAGGATTAAGTATTGTATTTTCCAATGTGAACTGTTGGCTCAGGACATACATTCTCTATGCTTGATGAATTGACTCAGTCACAACTGAGATTATTTTTCCCGAGTAATGAATCATATTGTCACTAAGCTTCACACCTTATTTTTGTGGTTTTGTATTTGAGTGTGTGTTTGGCCAAGTGTAGTCATATGTGGACATATGTTTTAAATTTCAATCTGCTGCTTCTGACTGCCAAGACACTAGAATACAGCCATCGGCAGAACTTTCTGTGATGATGTTAGTGCTCTTTTCTGCTGTCCAATAGTCACTGCCCGCCATGCAAGGCTACAGAGTACCCCTGATGTGGTTAATACAACTGAGAATCCACTTTTTTAAGTTAATTTCAATTAATTTGAATTTAAATAGCCACAAGTGACTACTGAATTAGACAGTGCAGCCCCAGGATATGCCCTTGTTTTTAATTACTCCTGAAATAATTATTATGATATGAAAAAATTACTGAACACCTACTGTCTTGCAGGCGTTTAGACATGCACTAAATTATTTAACCCACATCAGCCCCACAACATGAGTAGTCTTTTTGTTACCTTCTTTTTGCTGATCAGTGAATTGAAGCTTAGAGAAATTATGTGACTCTAAAGTCACATAGCCAGCACAAGAATCGAGCCCAGCTCGCCAGCTCTAAAACTGTTTTCTTTGCATGCCTCATACTCATGCTATGTTATAGCAGTGTGTATATAATACCCAGGATATACGTATAATTTCCTCTTGCTATAAATAGATCACTTCGGCTATAGTGTGGAGAATAGATTTGGGTGGTGGGGGAAAGAAGAAGTGTTTTGAGTAGAAATAGAGAGGGCAGCCGGGAGGTTACTGCAGTCATCCAGAACCATAACGGCCAGTGGTGAAAGCCAAGCTGCTGGCCTGACCTCCGTGCTGGTGGCCTCTCCGTCGGAAGTGTCAGAGCTGAGAAAACCCTCAGAGATCACTGAGTACAAGCCCCTATTTGAAGGATGATGAAGCTGAGACACTGAGGCAAGGAGATGACTTCCCCAGGGTTGTCAGAGTTGGCACGGGAGCCTTCATCTCCTGCTATGATCTTTGTCCCTCATCACCAGACCATCATACAAAGATTTTACTATCACCGAAGTCCTTGCCTCCATCTAAATTTATGCAGCCTTTCATTTTTGAAGATCTCCCCCTGTATTCTTAGATGCCACCAAATCACCAAAAACACAAGAATTCTCTCTAAACAAATCACTTTTTATAAAAAATGGACAAATCCTCTCCCCAAAGTTTGAGCATGTCCTCCAGAGAATACAGAAATTCATCCAAGGTGTCTTGGAAGTAGATTGAAAAGCTTATTTCATTTTTTAGAGAAGGGAGGGAAACCTAAACAACTTTCTGATGCCTGATAATATTCTTCTCTCATCTCTCATTTCCCCACACTATTTTGTCTCGAGGCTCCAGGAGCCTGTGGGAAGCTGCCATGCGATTTTTATCTCCATGATTAAAGTGTTAGACTTTATTGAGTTCTTTACATCAGCAGCAAAATCTGCAATGCAGGATTTTACATAACACCTCATTTTCTTCTCGCACCATTACTGTTATTAACCTGGTGGCAATAAACAGAAAATACAGCTTTGCTTATGATGTACTCTTTATTTTTGTTCCAGTAGCAAGAGGGGGGAAAAAAGGGGAAAAGAACCCAAAGAAAACAGGGAAGAATTTTTTGACCCATCATTTCCCTTTGACGTGTGCCCCTCTCTGTCCCTGTTCCCTGACAGCATTTCTCACAGAACCTCAAGGATAGAGACCATCTCTGTCCAAAGATTTTTTCCTGCCCCATCATTACTGCATCCATTTATTCATTTAGTAAGAATTTCCTCAGCACCTGTTTACTGTGTGCCTGACACTGTGCTAGATGTTACACACGTAAAGATTAATACAATGAGATTTCGGGTCTTGAGGAGTATTTGGCTTAATGGGAGAAATAGACAAAGCAATAGTAATGATATGGGGATAATAAAAATCAAAGTTGGTTGTAAGTGCAAGAGCATGAGTAGCCATACCTAGATGGCTTAGGAAGTCTTACAGAGACCCGGGTGCTCTGATGGGCTCTAGAGGATGCTGGGTAGGACGCGACACTCCTGGCTGAGGAGCAGCATCAGTAAGGCCCCGGAAAGCGCAGAAGCACACACCATGCCCTGGAAGTTCTTAGTTTGGTGTGGCAAAAGCACAGTACACCCATGAGCAGACGGCAGGAAATAAGATAGGAGGTGGAGGCATGTCATCAAGGATCTGACATACACATGCAGCCTCTTGGTTCCCCGAAGACCAGGCTAAAGATAGAGACTCAAAGCTGAAAGATGTAACGGTAACAACTTGTACCGTGGATGGACAGATGACCCTCGGCTCTGCCACTTAGGAGCAGTGTAACCTTCAGCAGTGCCCACATCCGTGAGACAGGTGTGGTGAGAAGGACACAAAAACTGTGAACAAGTTCTGTAGGTTGTTGATGACACTTAATGTGTCAAAGAAAAGAAGGCAGAGAATGAAACTCCATATAATTCAACGATCCAAAGAAGCACAACCCCATTCTACCTGATTTTGCTAAAGGATTTTATATAGATGTGGAGGAAGGAGCTTGTGATATTGCGGGGCTTCCCTTCCAACCAAGACAGCAGGCCCAGTTTGTTACTCATACCTGCTTGTCTGGCCCTCACTCAACTCTCAGCACTGTTTTCTCACCCCTTGTAACTAAGGGAAGCAGTCCGTATAAATCTAGTCTTTTCGGACAGAGTGACTTCCGGTAGCCCACATCCCACTTACATTCTAGTAGGGGACTCAGATATTTGAGTATGTGCATTTAGGTGTTAGCCTTTTTAAAGCCTCTTGTTCTGATTCTATATCCTAACAAAAATGGCCAATGCGTATGTTTAACTGTCTTAAGAAATGACTCTTTTTATATGAAACACAGGATTATATGGCAAAAATGTTCCTTTTGTTCAAATAGACATACTTAGGAAAAATCAACTTGTTTTAAATAAAAATAGTATAACCTAAGACCAGAGGACATCTGAAAGCATTTTAGTCTACCTGGGAACAAGAACTACTTTATTTTGAGTGTGTCCTCCAAAATTCAGGCTTTAGAAAGGCAGCCCTGTGGCGTGCATGTTATTTATTTTTCTTTGAAGACAAAAGATGTCTATCTGTGAGTTTTTGTTTTGTTTTGTTTTGTTTTAACTACAACCTCAGTGTGCTGGTTTCACTGCAGTGCTGACATTTTGCCATAAATAGGTGGGTTATGGGTTGCAGTTTGGGCCCTCGTCTCTGCAAGGTTTGCTATCACTGGCTTAGGTTCTGCCCTTAGACTGATTAAGAAGGACTTTCTGGAGGAGGTTTGCTCTCTTCTACTTTTCTGGCAAGTAAGGACACAGAGTTTGTCCCCTTTTGGCACTTCTATCTTATTCCAGGCGAGGGTATGGCAAGAAAACCCTCCCCAGATGGGGGGGGGGGTGGTCTGGCATCCAGACTCCAGAACGGTGAGAAGTAAATTTCTATCTTCATAAGCTAGCCAGCCTCGGATATCTCAGATATTCTTCTCTTAGAGCAACCCCAAGTAGACTAAGTACCCAGGATGCAGATATCCACCTCGAACTTTCAAGATGATGACATCCTCAGTCTCAGTCAGAGGCCCCACCATTCACTGCACCACCCAGCCAGCAAGCTGAGACTCAGACCACGCTCAAGTCCCACATCAGAGCTCTCAGGCTCGCTCTTTACTAGGTCTCACGTGTGTCCCCTCTTTACATCCTCTCTGCCCCTGCTTTAATTCAGGACTTTATCTTCCTCCCTGGCTTCCCTCCCTTCCGCCCTTCCTTGTTTTCTTTTCAGTATGGGGAGTTGAACCCAGGACCTTCGCACTGAACTACATCCTCAGCTTTTTTTTTTTTTCTTTCTTTTCATTTTGAGAAAAGTTCTCGTTAAATCACTATGTTTCTCGTACTGGACTCAAACTTCTGACCCTCTTGCCTCAGCCTCCCGGAGTGCTGGGATAATAGGCATGTACCACCACATTTCATTATCATTTCTTAGTTAATTTTGATTTTGATTATACCAAAAAGGTGCTAACGATTCTACATGCCTTTGAGTCTTATAATGTCCAGTTCTTCCTCGTCACAGCCTCTAGGACCATCTTTCTAAAATCTAAATGGAATCATGTTAGAATTCCATGAAATACTCTGGGGCTCTGTTTTAGGAAAGGTTGTATTTCCTTAGTGGCTTCCAAGGCCTTCCTTGAATGGGCTACAGAAGCCCCTCCAGCCCCTTTTCTCACCTCCCTGCCCCTTAGTCCCTTCATTCATGCCACATTCCTTGGAGCCCTAGACAGGCTGGGCAGTTTGGGTCATGGGGCTTCTGCCCAGAAACCCCTCAGCCTGGACATCCGCCAGATGCTCCTGTCCTTATCACCCACCTGCTGAGCACCTGAGCCTCTGCCAGGAAGTTGCTCAAAGTCACTTCCCCAGTACCCACGAGACCAATGCTTCCATCAGCCACGCTGCTGCCCAGTTTCACGGACATCTCTCACATCTCCTCAAAGGCTTAAGTACACTTATTTCCTTCCTCATCTGTCTTCCCTCGCTTTACTGTGACAAGAGTAAGAAGCTGGGAAAGAGAGAACAAGAGGAAAGCAGAAATGAGGGGAGAGAAGAGAGAAGGAGCAAGATGAGTGGGGTGGGGCGACTTTCTTCCCCCTTCCCTTCTCCTCCTGCTACGTACGCTGAATGAAGTCAATAGGAGCCATCTTATTTTTCTCCAGGATAAAGTATGTAATTTCAGCACCCCTGCGGGCACCCCTGAACATTTCTTTGAAAGGAGACAATATGCACTCTGCCAGATGGGAGACTTCATTAGCGCCATCTGGCAGTAGGCTGGGCCCATAGGACCAGGCAAGGAAAGGGCCATGCACTAGTGTCCTGAAGGAGATAAGGTAGAGAACACGGCTAACGGCTATGCCCAGTTAGAGGCCTGAGGACAGACGGGGAGAAGCACAAAGCAAGAAGAGGAAATGCTTGAAGACTATAAGGCTTTTGGGATGTAGTGATGAAAAGGACCCTGAGAAGTCAACAAAGCTGTTCTGTAAGTGGGAAGATTGAAGTCAAAACAGGGAGAAGGACCTCTCCTGGCTCACAGGGCAGGTCAGTCAGAGAGTCAGAATTAGTTTCCTGGAAACAAAGACAGTAACATTTATAGAGGACCTATTGTACCCCCCAATCAGCGGTTAGCCACACATCCTGACCTCTCTGAATCAGCTGACAGCCCCCTGCAGTAGGTTTCCCCAAGCATTCAGGTCACAACTATTTATTGAGTTCCTAATATGTGCCTGGGGTGACCTAGTTTCGTCAGCCATTGGTTTATAATAAAGCAACATTAACTTTTAATTATCAAATTAAAATGTTGCTTAGCTCTCATGGGCCTCCCTGTTGTATCTCAGTCCTATTCATAGTTGCGAACTCTTCGATTATTTCATCCCACGTTTCTGCTCAGACTCCAGCTTCCCGAGGAAGGCTCTGGCTTTTCCACCTGCACCTATGCCCACTGTTGGCGCAGGAGCTGGCACACAGGTGAGCCCGAAGGGCAGAGGTCCAGCAGAGGCTTTGGAGGTAGTGAGGTATAAGTTAGAATCACAGCTTAACCCCTAGCTAGCTGTGAATTCTTGGCAAGCCAGTCTCTGGACTTCATCTGAGAAACTAACCTCATGATCCTATTATGTCATTGGGTTGTCAGAGAGTCAGATGCTCTAATGGGTGTGAGAAGGGCTTATAAACTACATAAATACAGTGATTATTGTTGATAGATTTTCCATCGAACAGGAAAGAAATTTGTGCTTATCTAAGCTCTGGCTCCCCAAGCTCCTCCCAGCTGTGTGCTGCTATAGCATCTGCACCTCGCCTTCAATTCCCACATTGCACTTGCACTTACCTGTGACATGTTCATCGTCCCCACCAGGTTTGAGCTCCAGGAGGTCCACACGCCCAGGGCCAAGCACAGTACCTGCACGTAATATCGCTGTGTAATTGAAAGGAAACTGCCGGACACTTTGTTAGTTACCTCATTTAACTTCAGAACAATTCTGTGTGCTCGGGATTATTCTTTTCAATTTCCACACGAGCAAACTGAGGCTCAGAGAAGGCAAATGATGTCTACAGGTCATAAAACTCACCCCTGGCTAAACTGATGTGGGAACCACGTGTAATAGAGCCCTAAACTGCTCTACTCTCGTGAGACTGCCCACCTGTCTATGACCATAATCATTGCTGTGGCCGTTAATGAGATCACCAGTCTCTGTTGTAAAGAGCAGGCAGCAGAAATCAGAAGTCCTTCCAGGACCAAGGATGATAAATCAATGGCTGGTGAAACTAGGACACCTCCTGTGCTGAGTTTTCCCTATTTCCTCTTTCGTCTGGGCGTAGATGTGGAGGCGAGAGATGGAAGCAAGGGAGAGTTCCCTCCAGCCAGGCTAGACCTGACTCCTTAGGAGGAGAGGCAGAAATGCCCTGTTTCCATGCAGATCTGACTTTTCATTTCAAGAACAGAAAGATTGTAAGAAATATATTGGAGAGTTTAAAAACTAGGATTTTGCTATTTGTCTGGCTGCTAGTATTGCATTTTCCCCACATCTAAGAATTGCCCTCAGAAGTGTTCTTTGTCCTAAAGCTGATTATATCGAGCCCAAAGGGGCCACAATCCAAGAGTCTTGCCTTTCCGAGTAGCTTGAAATAAAGAGTTTAGCCCTATGTCAGAAAGACTCGGGTTTGAATCTAAGCTCTACCACTTGCAAGCTTCTTGCCTTGGTTCCCTCATATGATAACAGGACTTATCTCGTAAGATTCTCATAAGAACACCAGGATCGTACTTCAGGGTACTCCACGAATGTCAACAGCTTGGATGGTGTCATAGTTGAGCACATGGATTGTAGAGCCAGACTGCTTGGGCTCGTTATCACTGTGTGTTTGAAGGTTTCCCTTGCAAATTACTTAACCTCTCTATTCCTCAGTTTCCTTATTTTTAAGTGATGTTTCTAGCTGATAAATTTGTAGGAGGGTTCATGAATGCCTGGCACATATTAAGAACTGTAACATTAGTATTCCCTCCAAGACTCCTCTGGATAGAATCTAGGCCCTGAGACTTCCCATTGCCTCATGCTTCATAGCTCTTTTCTCTGAGTCCAAGATACATTAATTTATTAATTTAGTCACTCGGCAAGTCTCCTCTGTGCCAAGTCCCACTGTATACTCTATGGATACAGAGGTGAACCACACACTGTG